>CAIGRP010082080.1:0-11785 GCA_903798385.1 Fraxinus cuspidata | reverse complement strand
GTTTAACTGGATTATTATCCCTAAATGTATATGCTAAGTTGACATAGTTTTACGTTATTTTCTAATTCTTTCCTTTGTCATTCCATGTCCTCTTGTCAATTCGAAATTCAAATCATCAGATTCAACTTTAGTCCAATCTGTAGTAATATTAGTTCTATTTGTTTCTCCATCTAAATGTTGATTTTCAGCCTTTTGGTTTAAAGGTAGAGTATTAATTTCAGTAGTCTCTTCTTTATGTGGAGGATCACCCATATATATATTCTAAGTTTGAATAGCTAATTGTTCTAAACTTTGTCTATAAATTTCTAAATCTTTTCCAATAGCTTCAAAGAATTTAGTTTCCAATTCTTCTATAACATAAGTTGGTAGAGGTGGTTCAATAGAAACATGAGACTTTTCTTTATATCTTGATTCAATTTGTTTATATAAAAGTTTTGGTCCTATCTTAATATTGTCATTTATACTTTCTAAATTTGATTCCATATTTTTTATATGAGTTANGTAGAGGTGGTTCAATAGAAACATGAGACTTTTCTTTATATCTTGATTCAATTTGTTTATATAAAAGTTTTGGTCCTATCTTAATATTGTCATTTATAATTTCTAAATTTGATTCCATATTTTTTATATGAGTCATAGCATCTTGATTTATAATATCAGTTTTTTCTAAAAGCTGTGCATAATTATTATATTGTTCTAAAAATTGATTTATTATAATATCTTCTTCTTCATATTTGGGAGATTCATTTAACAAAATTTGTAATGCTTTATTTTTTATTTCAACTAATTGTTGAGAATTATTTATTTGTTTTTATCTCTTCACTTAGAGATTTAAATTCAATACTTAAATTTGTTGCTAATTCTTGTAATTTAATTCGATTTGTATTAGTTAATATATTAATATTTTGTAATTCTTATAAAATCATTTCATAATTCATTTTTATTTTTGTTATTTTCTTCAGTTACGTTACTAGGCTCTAATACCAATTTTTATTAAGCGAAAACTAACATAAGGATATAATAGACAATACACATATAAAAAGACAAAAATATAAAATATTATTTTTCTTAATAAATCTGACCCGTCCATTTATAAAATCTCATCCTTACACCTCACTTTGTAAACAAGTTTTGTTAACCAACTTGGTAAAAATAGCAATATTCTTATTGAGCAATGGTTGAAAATTACCTGCCCGCCGACTGACTTTAATCTGTCTTACCACACTTAGGGTGTGTTTGATCCACATTATTTTGAAAGAATGTATTCTGAAATAGTAGATTGATGTAGAATTTGTAGTTGAAAAAGAAAGAAAAGTTGTCGATGTGATGAAAAATATTATTTTATTGAAAAATGTATGGTTGAAAATAAGTAGAAGAATGAGAATGAAATTTTTAATGGGTAGCTTAATACTCGTTGAAAAATACGTTTTTCATTCATGCCATCAAAGAACCAATTTGCAATTACAACATTGCCTTTTTTTGGGCATTGTGACAAAAGCTGCTGGGTAGTTTTGGGATTTTACGAATTTGCATTCAGAAAAAATTTCAATTGTTCCACATGATAGCTCAATGATAAGACTGCACATAATCACATAATGATCACTTTCACTGTACAAACATTTTTTTTCAACAAAAAAATACAATCAAATAAGAGCTAAATCAGATCAAACCGACCAAAGACCAACAAACTTGATAGTCGATCCTGGTGATATTAATTATTCTATTAGAACCAATCTAGAATTGCTGAGATCGATACATAACCCTTTGAACGGGACGGGTTCAGAGAACATCGGAATCCTACAAAACAAAAACTCGTATCATATTTGCACAAGGAGAAATTTGAACCTACACTCCTACATAAAACATCAAAATATCATAATTTAATTACCACAAACAGGAGAATTTATCCTGTAAGCGAAAGAACTGTTGAAACTACGCGAAATGCTCACAAGGGTTAATTTTTTTTTAAAAAAATAATATATTTTTTATTTTATGTCATTTTGCTAAAACTGAGTATATATTTCTCACACATTATTGCAAGAGGTTTTACAAATGTTATACTGGTCAAGGTTAGTAATGATCAACTTGTTAAACCAGTGATTCAAAGATTAAATGATTTATTTGGATTGATGATTGAGTCTAGTCTTCAAGTCTAGTTCGACTCGATCCTAAGCCACTGATTGAAATCCATAATCTAAATATTCATTTTTGTTCAATCCCATTTTTAATTACAATTTTCTCAATTAAATAATTTTACACTTAAATTTAAAATTTTTCTTCACTTTTAATCATACTTTATCAAAAAAATAACTTATGTGAAAAAGTAGGAACTTAGGCCTACTATCTTTTCTATTTTCAAACCGCTTTCTGTTTTCTATTTTCAAAACAATGAAAATGCGTTCTTTTTCCTATTTTCGAAAACGCTTTTTTGAAAATAAATTAAAAATTTAAAAAGAAAACTCAAAACGATAAATTTGCCGTTTTGGCCGTTCTCAATTATAATCAAACCTAAATTTTCAAAACTCGTTTTGGGTGTTTTCAAAATAATTTTTAAAAACGTCAAAAAAATACATTTACAACAATCTCAAAATGAATACTTAAAACACAAAACTCAAAATGAATTCAAAAATCAAAACAAAAAGTTGAAATACAAAGAGAACATCCTATTAGAAATTCGAAGAATATTAGGTAAGTAAGGTCTTCCTAACCGGTCACAAAAATTTACAATCTCTCAACTGCTCTCGAACTACACGATTCTTCTAGAAGCCCACTCTCACTTTATTTAGCCCTAAACTATTCATATCCGGATATTGTACCCACCAAACGCCTTTTAGCCTTGTCACACTTCCTTCCTTCCTTCCTTTCTTATCCATTCGCCGGCGTAAGAAACCCTCCTGCAGATCCCATCGGAGAAAACCCAGAAAATGGCATCTGCAAATGCTATTTCAACTGCCTCTATCCTACCCTCCCTTTCTAAACAAGTACTGCTTTCTATTTTGCTCTTTTTTTCTTTTCCCGTTTGTGGAAATGGGTTTCTGATTGTGTTTGATTTTTGGATTTTGTTGGTGCAGGGGGGATTGAAGAATAGGAGAGTGAACCAATTGCAGCAGGGGCACAAGTTCAATTCCAAGCAAGCTAAGAACCGGTTTGTGGTGAGGGCTGCAGCTAAGGAAATTGCATTTGACCAGAAATCAAGGTCCGCCCTTCAGGCCGGAATCGATAAGCTCGCCGATGCCGTTGGTCTCACTCTCGGTCCCCGGGGTAATTGCTGAATTATGGCTGATTCTTACCGCTAGTAGTTATATTTTTCAATTTTCTGAATCCTTCACTCTATCTTTAGACTATTATTGACTTCTATTTCCTTTTTCGGTATGATAATATTTAGGGATAGACATTACAGTTACTCAGAGAACTATATGAAAAGGTTGTGATAAAATTTGATAATTGTCAAGCGTTTTACCAGTAGGCTAGTAACATCTTGCAGTGTTAAGTGGTTTTCTTTCTTGTTGCATATAAAGATAATGTAAAAAAGTTTACACGAGCTCTTGGTCGTCGGTGGAACACCCTCACCAATGGTACGTGACCATTACTCCACCTTGGTCCAGGACAATATCCTCATCAAGTTTGTACAATTTGCAGGAAGAAATGTTGTCTTGGATGAGTTTGGTGCCCCGAAGGTGGTTAATGATGGAGTGACAATTGCTCGGGCAATAGAGCTGCCTGATGCCATGGAAAATGCTGGTGCTGCTTTGATTAGGGAGGTCAGTTCTTAATATTTTCTCTGGTCCACCCCCACTCCCTTAAATTGTTTTGCTGTTGTGTTGAATTGTACATGTCTGTATATGTGCTTTCTGGCTGATTTTTAGTTTGATATATCGAGTTGCATGTGAAGGTTGCTAGCAAGACCAATGATTCTGCCGGTGATGGTACTACAACTGCAGCAGTTCTGGCCCGTGAAATCATTAAACTTGGTCTATTGAGTGTTACATCAGGTGCAAATCCTGTTTCTGTTAAGAAGGGTATTGATAAAACCGTGCAAGGTTTAGTTGAAGAGCTTGAAAAGAAAGCTAGGCCCATCAAGGGCCGTGACGATATCAAAGGTAACGTTTTGATCAGGTTCCGACTTATATGATTTTCCAATTTATTATTGAGCATCGTCTAGTAATTTGTTGTAATGATTTTCTTCATCATATTGTAGCCATTGCTTCTATCTCTTCTGGAAATGATGAGATCATTGGAACAATGATTGCTGATGCAGTCGACAAGGTTGGACCTGATGGTGTCCTATCAATTGAGTCATCATCTTCCTTTGAAACTACTGTTGATGTAGAAGAAGGAATGGAGGTCAGTTTGCTTTTAAAGTTTTCTTATTTTCCCTTTTGTCTAATACTCTTGCCAATTCATATCGTCCCTCTTCCACCATTTTGGCATGGTTGGTTTTGGGGATTGCATTTTCACCCTGTGCTCATGTAGCACTCTTGACTTGCAGATTGATAGAGGATATATCTCGCCACAATTTGTTACCAACCCTGAAAAATTGATAGTAGAATTTGAAAATGCAAGGGTGTTAGTAACTGACCAGAAAATTTCAGCAATCAAGGACATCATTCCATTGCTTGAGAAAACCACTCAGTTACGTGCACCTCTACTCATTATTGCTGAAGATGTCACTGGAGAGGCATTGGCGACTCTTGTTGTAAACAAGCTGCGAGGAATCCTGAATGTTGCTGCCATCAAAGCACCCAGTTTTGGAGAAAGAAGAAAGGCTGTTCTTCAAGATATTGCCATTTTGACTGGTATTTTCATTCTTCACTGGTTTCTCGCATGCTATACATTCTGAGAGATTGCCCCTTCATGAATTTGCCTTCCATCTATCTAAATAATTTAGGGAAATTTGCTGCTGTGGTCCTCAAGGTTTCACAAATATAGCACTGCAATCAATTACCTCTTTAACTTGATGTTACCAAACTTCAATTCTTTCTGTGCAATTGCACGTTGGTTCCCATTGGATGGGAGCTGTCAATTTCTGTCATAAAATCACATGCTTGCACGTGATGGCTTATGTGAGAATTATATTAGTCCAACCCACTCCATTTTCCTCAAAAACCCTTGGAAAGGGAGAAAGGAAGAGGCCTAAAGGTTAGCATTCCATTTTCCTTTGCTAAACTTTTTTTTTTTAAAGGGAATTGGAGTGTGTTGGTGATAATAACATCAAAAAAGTTATAGCACGCAATGCGTGTGACTACTTTATGGAAAAATTGGTAGTTCCATCCAACGAGGACCAATGTTCAACAAAAAATGATAGTTTAGGTCCCTAACGGATCAAAATAGTTGGTTGGGAACCCATGTGTGTTGCTTGTGAATCTTTGGGTAATTGCGAATTTCTCTTAATCTATAATATATTAAATATCCGAGAATCATTTTTTTACCCCACTACAATTCAACTATTTCAATAATACCTTACTTTTTCGTTTTTCAACATGTAATAAATACTACAAAATACTTGTCACGTGTGAATTTCGCCTTATTAATTTTCAATTAATTAACGTTCACATTAATCTAGACTCAATGAATCTTAACTAGATTAATCTTGATCAACATGAATCTAAAGTTATTATAAATGCATTTATTTCTATTATTGTATCTAGAAATTTTAATTAGTGTTTAAATTCATGTATTAGCAATTAATTCTTATGTACCAAAATGTAGTATAAAAATATTGCTCAGGCATTTCATCATCTTTAAATATTTAAATCATAGAAGTTAGTCTTGAGACTACAATTTTCTTCTCTTAAATTTCTATCCTAAATTTTATTTTCTTTAGTTCATTTGAGACCATCAAATTCTCCCAACAAATTGGTATCAAATATTACTTTTACAGCACTTATAAAGTATTTTAGAATAACGTGCAACGCACGTTCAACTTTGTTATTACGATAGGGAGCAAAGAGAGGTTTCAGCATATGTGTTGGCATTTATCATTTTATGCCTTCTTCAAGCAGTGTATTGAGTCAAGTAACAATATATTCTGCGTCTTAATATACTTGCTATCTTTCAGGGGCTGAGTTTCAAGCTAGTGAACTGGGTCTGCTTGTCGAGAACACTGATATCGATCAATTGGGTATTGCAAGAAAGATAACCATCTCGAAGGATTCCACGACCATCATTGCTGATGCTGCATCAAAAGACGAAATACAGTCTCGGATCGCCCAACTGAAAAAGGAGCTAGCTGATACTGATTCGGTTTACGATTCTGAGAAACTGGCTGAGAGAATCGCCAAATTATCCGGTGGAGTTGCGGTTATTAAAGTTGGTGCTGCAACAGAGACAGAACTTGAGGACCGTAAACTTCGTATTGAGGATGCCAAGAATGCTACATTTGCTGCAATTGAGGAAGGCATTGTGCCTGGAGGTGGTGCGGCTTTAGTTCATTTGTCAGCTTATGTTCCTGCCATTAAGGACAAACTTGAAGATGCAGATGAGCGGCTAGGTGCTGATATCATACAGAAGGTACATCATGCATATTTCTGAAAATTACACTTACTATTTTGGTTTCAGTTTTATTCTGAAATGCTGGTATAACTATAATACAAAACCTGAGGGGTTATTAACTGTTCAATACAGGTGCCTGCTACTGTCTGCTGGCCGTTTAATTTTACTTTTGATTCTACTTTTACGCTGTAATTTATATACTTGAATCTGAACTACTTAATTTGGGATTCAAAATAGCTTGAGACTTGAGGAACGCTGGTTCCTTGCATTGAGAATCACTGATTCTAATGGCATATTCTATTTTTATTAGGCTTCCAAAAATTATATTCTGAATAGAGTAAATGTGTTGTGGCATGGAAATGAGTGGAAATAATAGTGTGAAATCTAAAATTACTAAGGACTTGATAACTTAACAATTTAAATGTTCATGTAACATACAAAATCTTTTGTGGGCTCGAGATCATGCAAATAGGAGTGAAATATATGAAAATATACTTAAGAACTTGGATATCTACTAGTGCAACTCCAGAGAAGTTTGAATTGATTTTGGCCTTGCAAAGATTTAAGTGATGTGGTTATGTGAAATTGCTCAACTATTGAATCCTGGAAGTTTTTTTGACTTTTATGATGTTATCATTCATACTAAGTTTACAATGGACGATATGTATTGCTTTTAACATGATTTTGTTTTTAGAAAGCTTGATGTTCACTCAATTACCTGATTTGTTTGCAGGCACTAGTGGCACCCGCTTCTTTGATTGCTCAGAATGCCGGGATTGAAGGTGAGGTAGTAGTGGAGAAAGTGAAGGATAGCGAGTGGGAGATTGGTTACAATGCAATGATTGACAAGTATGAGAACCTAGTCAAAGCAGGAGTTATCGATCCTGCAAAGGTGACAAGATGTGCATTGCAGAATGCAGCTTCAGTTGCTGGAATGGTTCTTACCACACAAGCCATTGTTGTGGAGAAGCCAAAACCTAAAACTCCAGCTGCTGCTCCTGCGCAAGGCCTTGCAGTGTAATCGAACAATTACGTGGTTCATCTAGGAAATTTTGGAACACGTGTAATGTCATTGAGCGACACCGCTTATTTTGGTTCTGTATTTTACTCTATTTAATTGGGGTTGTACAAGTGCACGGAAAACTGAGTGTTGTAATCGGAAAAAGAACGTTACTGGCTTTTGTTTCAATTTGATTTCTGAGCTGACTTAATAATACATTAGATTTATTGTCTCTCTGAAGTCTGCTCATTTTCTGTTTGGATTAATTTTTTTAGTTTTGCTGTGTGTAAAGAACGCACACATACAGGAATGCAACAAAACACGCTTTAGGTGGGCACTTTTATTTTTGAGCAATATTTTACCAAATCTGCTTCACGTACAGAAGTAGAAAGCACAGAAAGAAAACAAATACTCACGGTAAGGGGTTAGGTGGGGTTATTCTCAATATTTTACTCAAATGGGGCCCACCCTATGTGTGTGTTCTGGCAAATCGTACAAATGGAAAATTTGTATTTTTTATGGTTATGCTCGCCGGGTTTATTTCGCGTGTGAAGATTTAACCCTCTTAGAGAATTGAAAATATAATGGGCTTAAAATCAGTGGAAAGCAATATTCTACAGAGTGCAGGAACTAAAGAGAGAGAGACACAGGTAGTTGTGCTAAATTGGCCTGGGCCTGTTCATATAGATTCAGCCCGTAAGGCTTACCATATAAAAATGTGGTGGGCCAGGCACGGAATCCGGGCTGGCCCAGGTCCCATAAATGTCCGGATGAAATTTCTCTCTTAAAGTTTCATTGGATCCATCCATGTGGAGAAACTCTGGCGAAAGTGTACATTTCAAATTTTGTACAGCATTTTTTTTTTCCACTCGTAAACCAATTGTTATGTGAGGATGCCAAAGGAGCTTAGGTTCATTGATGAAAAGAATTAAGAAAATTTTATTTGAAGTTAAGTTTCTACGTCGAGTAACACCTATTCTTTTGTAATCTATCGACTCATGCAGGTCTAGAATTCCCATTGAGAGTACATATATCTCATATAATATTTACTCTTTTACTAAAAAGAAAAAAAAAAGTAACTCGTGAAATAAAATAAACGTGTTTAAAATAAAAAGGTTACTTATTTAAAAGTCCAGACCATATGATCCACACGAGGAATACTGTTGGGGTGCGTAGTGGACATTAAAGAGGAACAATTATTTCCCCAACTAACCTCAAGGGAATGGACCAAGATTTCATTAGTGTGTGTGATATTTCAATAAGAGTTCAGTTTGCACTTTCCCATATTCACATTTTACTTGTCAATCATTCTCAAGAAAATTTTTGTTTTTCTTTTAATTTTATAGATGTTTAGAGTTCATGAACTTTTAGATATATATATATATATTTTTTTTTGATATATTATAATATATAGTATGTTACTACCGACATACTTCTATGCCCTTGTTGATTGCTATGAGGTAACGTACTTGTTATTTTCTCCCTCATTTTTAAAAATTTCGCTGTTTCTAAGACAAATATCAAATACAATAAATGAGTATCTCATACGAGGAGAGGATTGGAACGAAAAAGTTCCAAAATTAATTTCTTAAGTTCTTATCATTAGCTTGTACTTTTATTTGACACAATGGAAATTCTTTTCTCGATGACATGTCTAAAAGTTAGAATTATTAAACAACGAGTGAATTTATATTTTATCTTAAACACATGCATTGTAACGAGGCAAATTCATTTTCTAAATCAAAAATTTAACACGTAGAATTTTCACCGGTAAACGAAATTGAAACTGGAACTTAGAACATTTAATTTGTTGAAGTAACTAATCTTATTTATTAATATATAATCTTCAACGTTATAAAAAGCATTTAAGAACCACTATGTTCATATCTTTCAACACAAACAGAACGTTTCCATACTAATCCAATCTTTATTCTATTTAGAATTAATTAGAAATTGAGTGGTGGGATTTTGATCCCATACTTTTGCTTGGTATCTTGCTGTGTTTTCACTATCAATTTCAAATAAATTAGGCCAATTCTCGAAAGATTTTAAGAGCTATTCCCATTTTTTAAGAACGTTTTCTCCCATCTGGATTTTATTTTGATAATCATAAATTATCTAAAGTAAATAAATCTCATTTAATAAATTGAAAGAGACCCTTATCTTCTAAGAAAACCGTGTCATTTTCTTGCATTAATTTTTGAGGAGCAAATGTATTTTTCATTCTAACACAACTTTCAAGAAAAAAGGCACTAAAATTTTTTGACACTTCATCTTGTTTACACTTATGAGATGTCAAGATGACAAAGTAAGCATCATGATGCATCGATCGATCGTCTTTATTTATTTATTATTATTATTTTGAGAAATAGAAACGTGTATCACACCAAAGAATAGAGATTTCAAATTGTGCCATTATTTATGTCATTTTTTAGGTATCTTTGCCAATTTTGGAGGACATCGCCAAAAGGCCTTTCTCAACGTTGAGATACTATTGGAAAATACGATTTAAATATTTTCTGTGTTCAATCCTTTATATAGACGTGATGGCGTGCAAAATCTAAATGGAAAACCTACTTAAGAGAAATTTCTTAAAAAATAAGATGAATCTTTAAATTAATTTCGTAACCATAATCCATTTTGTTCGAATATATCAGTTTTAGTAATCTTTTGAATTGAGAAATTCGTCGAAGGGAAAAAAAAAAAGCCGTAACTGCCATTGCTTATGATTACATTTGCAAAAATATCAAAATTTGAGAAAATTTTCATAAATCAGGTCATGTTTCACGAATTTTTTAAAAATAAAATTGATATTAATTAATTTACATATAAGATAATTAATGTGATCTGGACGTGATCTAAAATAGTGGATATACAAGGGCAACATGATATCTTTAGATAAATTTTTGGTCTCTCTACTATAAAATTTAGCACAAAATAGTGATTCTGCCTCCATATTCATCCACTGACCATTTGTGAAGATTTACAAAATGAAATTGTGGCTCCATTAAATAAAAATTTTATTTACACTTTTCTCGTCACGACAAACGATTTATATCAAACTTTGAAAGTTGCGAAGAATATGTATAGACTTGATGCGATATGCTCTATGTCTCTTCCCAAAATTATGTCAAAAAGTATAAAAAAAATTTCTCTCGGAATGCGCTTGATCAACATTATTTCCTTGTTAACTATATTTGTGATTTTAGTTATATATAACATTATATGATGTGACATTCTTGTCTTTGTAACTTTTTTTTTTCCACTCGAAAGTGTGACGAATATGTGTAGAATGGTCTTATGACTTCCTTTCCCCTTAAATGCTATATACATAAAGATTTGTCCTATATTTCGTAATGAAGGAGGAGAGGGGATGTAATTCTTAACAATAAGGATAAAATTTCTCTCATCAAATCAGAGCAAATATTGTAAGGACGGAAGGTCCCTCTCTATAAGACTGTAAAGAAAGAAAGATATATGAAATTAGTGAAATTCAAATTTGAACAATAAATCTAAGCCCTTTTTTGATCCATATTTTTTTAAAAAACATTTTTCTCTATCTTCTTTTTAACCACACATTCTTTAATAAAATAATATTGCACTCAATTCAAAAACTTTTCTTTCATTTTTAATCACACATTCTCCATCAATCCACTATTCCAAAATGCATTTTAAGCCATTATTTGATCCACTTTTTTTAAATACATTTTTCTCTACCTTCCTTTTAAACACACATTATTTAATAAAATAATATTGCACGCAATTCAAAAACTTTTCATTCATTTTTAATCAAACATTTCCCATCAATCCATTATTCCAAATGCATTTTACGTAAATAAATAAATAATTTGTGAAAAAAAATGTATTATCTGATTGTTGAAAAGGGCTAAAAATCATGGCTTCCTCTATTTTTCTTCTCTCACATGCCTTAAAGTTGTCCTTCGAATTATACTATTAGGGTCGTTTGATTGCAAGAGAGGAAAATGGGTGGAAAGAAAATGAATTCCAGAGAAAATAATTGTCTAGAATTCGTTTTTCAGGGAATTGTTAATTAAGTGTGTTTGATTGGTATAATTTTCCGGGTTTGTTTCCATTGCCAAAAAGTAAAAAAAAAAAAAAAACATATTTCCTATGAAATCATTTTTTCATCAAAATTTAATGTTCGTTTGACTTTGTTTTATATGAAAATTGTCCATTAAAGTGATAATTTTTTCCACAATTGGTTATAAAATTTGTTTCCATTGCCAAAAAGTAAAAAAAAAAAATCCTAAAAAATAATTTTTTTCATCAAAG
>CAIGRP010082074.1:0-25773 GCA_903798385.1 Fraxinus cuspidata | reverse complement strand
ATTTTATTAGAAGAATATTGAAAAGGACCTTTTGCGCAATGAAATGTGGAAGGTAAGGGTGAAAATGCCAAAAAATAAAAGGTAGGGACGTTTTGCACAATAACATTGAAAGGTAAGGACGTTTTGTGCTATTTATCCTTTTTTTATCACAAATTATTGAATTTTTTGGTTAATTATTGTTTATCTGTCACAGATTATTGAATTAATGGTCACAAACAATCAAATAATATATGACCACCACCTCACTACTACCACCAACAACATAGCAACCGAAACCTTGTCGCGGGAACCACCACCACCCCCTCCCATCTAAAAATACCAACATCACCACGACCGCAACTACCCGCACTAAACTACCGTTTCACCACCACCACATCTAAAACCACGGACCTCTACCACCACTACCCCTCCCCATCTTACAACTCAAAAAAAATCTCCAACCTTACCATCATCGTCGCCGTCACAGACTACTACACCCCCACCCAACCACCATTAAAACCATAGATCCTCCACCACGCCCACAACATACCACCATCGCTCACCACAAATCCACCACCACGCTCTACAACGACGCTAACAGCACATCTACAAAACCCACCACCGTCGCCTGCACCATACCACCAACAAAAATCACTATCATCGCCACAAAAACAACAACAACGCGGCGCCTGCACCACGTCACCAACAAAAACCACAACTGCCAACAATTAGAAAAAAACTTGCATATTGAAAATCACCGCACACTTCATAAAAAAAGACGTAGACAAATCGCGATGCTACCGTTCACAGTAGCGTCGATCGACGATCGCAACGAGCGCCGCTCGCTGCTCACAACGACAGCTCTGATGTCGTCTTCGGCGACGACGACCTTGTGAGTGGAAGAAGAGAGTGATGACTACAATTACTATGGGGATAGAGAGAGAATGAAGATGTGATAAATGATTTGAAATTTTTAGGGTTTGGGTAATTATAATTTAGATAAAGATGAATTAATATCCGATTTTTTGTATAAATAAAGTTTATATATTAAATTTGAAATTGAAACTTTAAAATTCTGATTTTGTGTAATTTCCACTTGATTTTATTTGCCCGAATTTTCTAAGTTGTTTGAGCTACTATGCCATCAATTAAAATAAACTATACATTTGAACTAATAGAACTATTTAGTCTCTTGTAATCCGTTGAAAAAAAATATTGAACATTTCACTCTTCGTTCATCAGTCCTCTGTTTTCTCAAAAAGTAAATTTTCCAATTTGTATTCACACTCATTTTTATTTTTATTTTTCTAAAAGCTACTTTGAACAACCAACATATTTGTTTTGAAAAAATATTAGGCATCATCATATATTGAAGTCGGATTTTCCTAGGTAGAACTGGAAAAAGCTGAAATTTCCTATGTAGAATTAGAGCTTTGACTAGCATTTAACATGAATTATTTATGTTTAAACGGTGTGAAAAGTATTTCAAAATCTCTATGGTCTTATGAACTCTAACGTTCATATCATCTTAGTCCAACAGACTATGCCTACAAAATTTCAACATTTACAACTTTAATTTGAATCAATCCCAAGAGTCTCTCATCTTCAAGGCTTTGTAATTTTAAGCATGTACATAAAATTTGCAAGGAGTATTGAGATTTTATTTGCACGCCTTTAATCTAGGTAAATATTGTGTAAATGGGCTAATGTTTGATCATTAACCTAGGCAAGAAGAGATAATACCATAAACAAAATTTTAATTTTTCTTTCGTTTTAAACAATTCGTCTTACCAAAATAGTCAATATAATATTCCCCAATGAAATCTCTTTTGAGTATATGTGGAAATAAAGACTCACTTCATTCATGTTTCAAACGTGTCATCAAATATTTATGAATAATTTTATCTAGCATTCGTGGTACTAGAAAACCAATATAAGTGACCGTAATTGATATGTCCAACTAAAAATATAAAAATATATGACCTATTTAATTAAATTTATTATGTAGTGACAATTAATACTACCTAGATGGGTATGTGAACACTTAATTATGACCATTATTAGTTCCTCAAATCTTTTATTGTTTTTGAGTTAGGATATTTGGTACAATATGTGGTAAACAAAGTATGGGAATATTTTGAGGAAGCTTTTGAATGTGAGAAAGCTATGAACGTTCTGCAATTGAGATTCTATAATTGATTTACTCAATCTTGTTCAATTACTAAGTCAAAAAGGGATCAAGAGCTAGAAAGACGCTATTGTCAACGATGGAAGACTCGGAGATATTGTACACATCTGTATCAACACAGTAAACTCAGATTCACCCAATAACACTCACAATCGTAGAAACCGTATAGCTTCTTCTATGGACCAGAAGAGCTCATCGTTACCAACAAACAATATACTCTCTCTCTCTCACTAGATCTCAACCAGAATATTGCCCTCAAAACAAATTTAAGAGTAACTCAAAATCAAAAGAGAAGATGAAATAGAAGACAGAATATTCTAGAAAACCCTCGAAGAGAAGAATACCCAAAATGACATAAGACTATATAGTTTCAATCAAACCACAAGAATATATCAATGGGTAGCAGATGATCCAACAGTCCTGAGAAATTAGCACTTTTAGTTATAAGATAAAACTACCAAAGTCACATTTACCATACACGATTCTTACTGAACTTATTATTGAGATTGGGCTTCACTGGGTTACTTCAGTCAACATTATTGGGCAATAGCAATTGGGCTAGAGGCCATTTTCATCATCGCCTTAAATATTGGGTTGGATTGGCATCACAGCCCTTACAGATCTCCACCTTGATGCCAATGGTTATTCATATGGCTTATTGCACCATTCAAATTAACAACTAGACAGCTACAACTTCCATAAACCTCCTACTCAACATCAAGATTAGTACCTACACCAGTTCGAAATTAACCAATATCAATGTTCAACATTTGCAGACAAGACTTAAACTTGTTTAGAGGTGGTACTTTAGTACCCATATCAACTGGATTAAATTGAGTAGCAATTTTCTCAAGAAAAAAAAACTTCTTTAGAAACTACATATCTAATAAAATGCAAATAAAAATCAATATGTTTGGTCCTTTCATGATAAATTGGATTTTTACACAAATGTATAGCGTTTTGACTGCCTGAATATATAACAGCAGGATTACAGAGTTTACTAATTTCAGATAATAGACCCTTAAGCTATAAAGCCTCTTTTATTGTCTCAGTTGCAGCAACCTATTCAGTATCAGTTGTGGATAGAGCTACAACAGGTTGAAGTAGAGATTTCCAACTGATACATGTCCCACACAAAGTGAATATATAAGCTGTAGTGGATTTCCTAGTTGTCGCTATATCTAGCAAAATCTGAATCTACAAAGCTTTTAAGCACTACACCCTCATTATGGCACTAAAGCTTAAGCTTAAGCGTGAAGATCCCTTCAAATATCTCAACAACCATTTTAAAGCAACCCAATGTTTAGATCCTGGATTAGCCATAAATTTTCTAAGTGTACTAATGGAATGAGCCACATCAGGTCTTGTACAGACCATAATATACATAAGTGATCCTACAACATTGGCATAGGTAACCCTTTCCATTTGTTTAGTATTAGCATCTAGAAGATATTGTTCTTTACTTAGCTTAAAATGACTGGCCAAAGGTAGAGTAACAGGTTTTGAGTTATGCATAGCAAATCTAATCAACAATTTCTCCACATAAGTAGTTTGCTTCAAAATTATTAACATGTTATGCATTTTTCTATTTATTTCCATTTCTAAAATTTTCTTAGCATGGCCCCAATCTTTCATTTCAAATTCAGCACTTAAAGATCTTTTTATGTCATTTATAACATACATGTTTTGTCCAATTGTCAGCATATTATTCACATATAAGAGTATAAAAACAACAATAGCATTTTCATAACCTCTTTTAAAATATAGACAATGATCAAATTCACTTCTTATAAAACCAACAGTAGATACAAAATTATCAAATCTTTTGTACCACTGTTTAGGAGATTGTTTCAAGCCATATAATGACATTTTTAACAAACAAACATGCTCAACTTTAGATTTATCAATAAAACTAAGTAGTTGTCTCGTATAAATCCCTTGATCTAGGTTACCATGCAAAAAAAGCAATTTTTACATCAATATGTTCAGGTTCAAGATCATAATGAGCAACATGAGCCAGCATAACTTTAATAATAGTATACTTAACCGTGGGAGAAAAGATTTCATTATAATTTCTTTTTGTGTAAAGCCCTTAGTAACAAGCCCAGCCTTAAATCTTATAGGCATCTTCTCATTATCCCTTTCTTAACACTGAATATTCACTTGCAATCAACAAGTACCTTACCTACAGGTTTAGGAACTAAAGTCCAAGTTCTACTTTTCAATAAGGAGTCCATTTCATCTATCATAGCAGCCTGCTAGTTCTTAGATTGTTGGCTGCACAACGCCTCTTCATAAAATTTTGATTCTTTGAAGACTAGGTCTTGATAAGAAAGAACGGCAAGATAAATGTAGGCTCTATTATGTCTTTCCTAACTCTATCTCTGGTTAATTAGTAATCACTCACATCACCAAATTGTTCTTCTTCTTGAACATTACCCTCTTTTTCAACATCTTGAGGATCACAAGGATTTTCAGCCTCTTCATCCACTTGTTCATTTTCAACAGGATTAAATCATAAAAAATAACATCCCCACTTGTGATAATCTTAAAGCCTTTAATCTCTTTATTCCATAGTCTATACCCTTTAACCCCATCAGGATATACTAGGAAAACACATTATTGAGCCCTAGGCTCTAATTTTCCTATATTTTGATAGGAATAGGCAGCACATCTAAAAATTTTCAGATGAGAATAACCTAGAATATTTTCAGTCCATTGCTCTTCGGGTTTTTTATCACCCAGAACACTTGAAGGAGTTCTATTAACAATATATGAAGTTGTCATCAAAATTTCATCCCATAAGACATTACGAACACTTGAACCAACAACATGCATCTAACTTTTTCAACAGGGTTATATTCATCCTCTTAGCAACTCCATTTTTCTAAGGAGTGTATGGAGCAGTCTTATGTCTCTTAATCCTTGTTTTCATTGCAAAACTGATCAAACTTAGTATTGCAAAACTCTAGACCATTGTCAGTCCTAAGTATCTTAATTTCTTCCCAGTTTAATTTTCTATAATAACTTTCCAAGTTTTAAATTTTCCAAAGGTTTCTAATTTATGTTTCAACAAATAAACTCAAACCTTTCTAGAGTAATCATCAATCAAGGACATGAAATATCAATTTCCTCCTTAAGTGATAGTAGATGAAGGTCCTCATAAATCAGAGTGTATGTATTTAAGGATAGATTTAGTCTTATGCTTCCAGTGTTAAAATGCAGTCTACGCTTCTAGTCTAAAGTGCAATTTTCACAAAAGGGAACTATAGATATAGAGTCTTTTCTAAAAACATCTTTCTTATAAAGGATATGCAGTCCTTTTTCACCTACATAAGCTAATCTTTTGTGCCACTTTAGAGTGACATCAAGTTCAAAACTAGAAGACTCAGCAATGTGATCAACCATTGTACTAGCCTAGACCATATAAATTACATTTCTTTTAACCCCTTTAAACATAATAAGAGATCCTTTTAAAACCTTTAATAGTTCATCTCCAATCTTACCCTGTAGACCTACATCATCCAAATTTTTCATTGAAATTAGGTTCCTATTTAATTCAGGAACATATCTTACCCTTTCAAGTGTATAGATATATTCATTATCAAATTTCAAGTTTACATTCCCAGTCCTTTCAACTCTGTAGGCAATGTTATTTCCTATGACTACTTCCACCATTCATTTTCTTAAAACATTCTAACTAATTTCTTTTTGGGGGGTTATATGGAAGGTACAACTAGAGTCCATGATCCATTCTTGGATATGATTTCCTTCATCGACAACATCGGCAGAGTTAGGATCATGTATCTGTTCAGTAACTACATACTAAAGCAGTACTGCACTTACTTCATCTATACCTTTTCCTTTTTGTTCATATTTCTTCTTATAACAATCTCTAACAAACAAGTTTTTGCCCACCATCACATCTCTCAGTTTTGAGTTCAAGTTCCTTACTCCTTAAAGCGTTATATAACTATATGAGGTGTAAGGGTGTCTCTACCATATTTTATGGCAACTTTGACTTCCTTATAAGTTTCAGGAATAGCATTAAGTAACATAACATCCTTATATTCACCAAAGACTTTATCATCAGTATTTGTGATATTTTGAACTAGCTTATTAAAGATGTCAAGATTATTATCCAAATCCTTAGAGGAGTCTAATCTAAAGATAAAAAAAATCTTTCTAATAGAAACAATTTGTTGGGAATCTTGTTTTCCTACTTTTATCAAAACTTGATCAGATAAATGCAAAATAATATGGTATAAGCAAGTTCATCAACTTCATCCTTTTGATCGGATGTCATAGTTTTAGGAAATTCTTGTGTTATATTTTAGAAATTTTTTATTGAATTAAGATACCTTCAATTTTTATTGACAAATGAGAAAATTCCATTTTCCATCAAAAACACTAAGTTCAAAAGTAGTATTTGTCATGTTTTATTATTAAGAAATGGCACAAAGTATTTCAAAAAAATTAAAACTAGACAGCTGATAAACTTTTGAAACGAGAGATATTGACCTTCACAAAAATAAGATTCTAGATCACAAAAAAAAAAAAAAAATGCAACAACCAAGAAAATATATTATTGTTATTTTCAATGACAAAAAATATTACAAAAATAACACAATACAGAAACAAGATACCAAAACAAGAATTGGGCTTAAACAATATTTCAAGAACAAATAAGGGAATCAAATGTAGTCACCCCAAAATGATCAAATTTACCAGAATTCCGTGAGACTCAAGTTCTCAGGTCAAGACTCAATTCGAACATCAGGGTGAATACACAAATTGATTAACAGTTCATAGTAAAGTACTCAACTATAACTCAAAAATAAAAGATAAAATATTGACACAGATAAGGATATTCAAATATAGGAGTGGGGTATATAGTTTATGAATCGTAAACTAGAGAGGTGGATAAAGATCAACCACCAACAGACTAAATACAGTACAATAGGAAGAATTTGTTGTCACAGTAAAGATATGGTGTTCTACAAGATTACCAACACGAAGATCAAAACCAAAGAAATACCCTGACTTAGGATTCCTTTTTCAGGCTGAACCAAAGAATCACAAACACCGTATCAATTTCCACAACCAAAGTACATATGTGTAAGTATAGGCCCCATATCAAAACAAATCCAAATCTAGAGTTTCTTGATTTCCAAGCGATCAAAAGAACAATAAAAATTAATTGTCCAGTGTTCAAACTTCGATCGAAGCCCTAAGATAAACCAAAAGGAGCTCTGATACCACTGTTATACAAATCAGATGAACAAAATAATAGATCAACTTGACCCTATTACAAAACTTTATATCCAAACCATTGGACACCAAAATATCAACGATCGAAGGCTCCGAGATATTGTACTCTTAAATATCAACAGAGTAAACCCGGATTCACCCAAGAACCCTCACAACCACATAAACCATGCAGTTTCTTATATGGACCAGAAGAACTCACTATTACCAACAAACAATATACTCACCGGATTTCACCCAGAAACCACTCTCAAAACAGATTTAAAAATGATCTAAAATCAAAAAAGAAGACTGAATACTTTAGAAAACTCTCGAAGAGAAGAATACCCAAGATGGCAGAAGACCATATGGTTTCAATCAAACCATAAGAATATATCGTCGAGATGGGCAACAGATGATCCAACGGTTCAAAAAAACTAGCACTTTTAATTATAGGGTAAAACAACCAAAGTCGCATTTACCAAACACGATTTTTACTGGAGTGGTTATTGGGCTTGGCCATCACTGGGTTACTTTAGTCAACATTATTGGGCGATAGCAATTGGGGCAAAGGCCATTTTCACCATCGCCTTACATGTAAGGTTGAACTGGCATCACAGCTCTCACGCTTTTATATTGTTTTTATCATCTATGAACAAGGTAAGTCATTATCTTGTGCAGTTTTAGCTATTGGAGACTAGGAAGAGCCGCTTCTAAAGTTTATACTTGATCTACTCATTATTAAGAAAATGTATCACAAGGAGTGGTTTAACGAAAAAAAAATTTGTTTGGTTCAAATTGTTGGGATTTTGACTCAACGTGCCAAAAAGTGAAGGGACTTAAAGTGGGATTAGAAAAGTAATTAGGATTTCCATATGCAATTAAAATTCCTTTTTTTCTGGTGAGTTCCTCTTGCTGGTGTGACGTGTCCTTTCTCGATATGGATTTGTTATTCACTATTTAAAAATGAAACCACTAGTGATTCCTTAATTCAGCCTAATTTGCATCTTTAGACGTGTCAAAGTTTAGGGTATTTTTCATAAAATACTTGGGAATTTGGGTAAGTAAAATTCTATATTATTGTACAAATTTTTAATATATTAAAAGCTTAGTCCGTAAAAAAAATTTCTTTATTTTTATATTTATAATTTTATGCTATTTTTCCCTGAACAATAATAATCTTGTGGACAAATAAATTTTTTTGTCTTAATTCCCCATAAATAACTGGAATAATCAAAATTACAAAAATTTTCAATATGGGCTTAATCAACACAATACAAGTAAAGATAAAATAAAATAAAAAAGAAATCTTAAAACCGTCAAGTAATACCTAATTATCTATTAGTAACTAATCAAGATTTTACTATGTCACGTGATTGTTTTGGGTATAGTTATTAAATCTGACTCAGATCTTGAAGAGTCAAATTACTGGATCATCTAGGGTTCGATTCACAATTTTCTCAGTTCGATTGGCCCATTCGAGTTTAGTAGCTGAGGTTTTAAAGATTATTGAGTTAGATTATAAATAAAGGAAAGATGTATAAAATTAATACACGTTGGATAAAATGGCCGATTAAATTTGAAAGCTTTGTATTATTACCTAAATGTTAAATGTTAATCATGTAAGATAGTTATTATGTAGGCTACGAATAACACTATTCATTTAGAGTTTAAATAACGCTTGTCTAAATAACTATATATTTATACAGACTATTCAAATTTATCATTGAAAAATACTTAATTTCTTATCGTGTTTATGTTGCTTATGTATTCTTGGAAGTTGCAGTAATTAAGGTTCTAGAAAGTCAGAGATAATATTAATTGTAGAGAAATTTTATATCCCCATTTCAACCATCAAGTCTTATCTTCACGATTTATTTAAATTATGTAGTTAGTAGTTTGCTTTCATGCACGCGAAATTTTAGCTGCCATTGCCAATAAATAAAGGTTAGGTGTTGAAAACTTGATTTTTTACACTTGGTAATGAGCTTGCAGTCCTCACATGGAATATAGGGGTTCAAGTTGACAAGAAAAGTGGCTGATGTTGATGCATCTATTTTGTGAATTTATACTTTATGTGCAAATTGAGCTTGTTCCTCTTGATTTAAAATAAATTTAAGTAAATATTAAATTTTTAGTAATTAGTTTATCAAACATGGTTCTTAAAAGTTTTTATTTTTCTAGAACTTTGAGTTTTATTGTAGTTTTTAAAAAGAAATAACTTTAAGGCCCCGATGATTACTAGCGACTCCGACTCCAAGCAGGCAAGTTGCAACGTGCATTTCAAACTGAGGATAGGTTTTTGGGGTTAGCTCACCCTCGTGGGATTGTGACCCTTTGTCTCGGCCATTGTAGTACGTGTGTCTCCAGGGTATAAGGGACATGATGAATTGACGTCATTCTCACCTTCCTCCGACTTAACATTTATTATATGTTCAGTGTTTCAAACTCAACGACGGCAACTAAACACGAGGGTTGCACTCGTTGAAAGACTTAACACCTAGAAGAGTTGAAATTAGTTTGGTATTAGTGTATTAATCATTTTAATTAAGATTATGACCACATGCACTACTCGTTGAAAATGATTGATGGATTTTTTTTTCTTATCTATATAGTTTAAGAGGGTGGCTACAAGGATTGAATGCGATTGATTAGTCGGTGTTAAAGGGCTTGAAATTTAAAGAAGTCATTTTGAAAATTGCTAACATTATTTGAAAAAGTTGCTTTGTCCCAAGTCAAGAGCTATTATACTTTTCTAATTAATTACCCTGCAAGAAGTGTGAAATACTTTTTCACTAATCAATTTTTTTTTTAATTGTTCACTCAACTTCTATTACTGTTTTTTGACACATAACACAATTAATAAATGCGATGTATATTTTTATTTTTATGTCAACTCAATATATGTTACCAATATGACATATTATTTTGAAATCTACACGTCTAGTCTTTAAAGCTAACGACGACTTTAGAGTGAGTTGTTCGAATCAATAAGTCTCATAACAATTGAATTGTTACCGGCTCTCTATGGTGCATAAAAAAAAATGGCTAATGAAGTTAGGTGATTTTTTCTCTATTAGTGTCAATTCTTACTGAATTTTTCCATTTCTTGTTAATTCCAATTTTGACTATGATATTGTGATCCGGTGTGAAATAGTTTATAGATATCAAAAGGTTTAAAATCCCTTATGGTCCAATCACACCTAACGCTACCACAATTTTTCTACGTCGATGATATAAGCCACGTGGGTGTTGATTAATGGTCAACATAATCTTAGTCAACTCTCCTTTCGTCTTCAACGTGATTTTGTTCTTTGTTTACTTTGATTTGACAATTGTGCCACTTTATTCATATTGTTATTCCATTTTTTTTTCATTTCTTCCATTGTTTTTTTTTCTTTTGACAGTGATGGAGGGAAGGAAGCGGAGACCAAAAAAAAAATTATATATATATATATAATTAATTTTATTTTTTTTACATTACATTTTTAACGGAGTTAAATCCACCAATGACTACCCAATTTTATATTTAAAGTCATCATAACCATCAAACTTTATACTTAGTATTACTATGATCACTCAATTTTATTTTATTTCACTATGACTACTCAATTTCATATAATATTTTATCGTGATCATCCAACTTCTTTTAACCATTTTTACTAATTTTAAAAAGGTGCAAAATGGTAAATTTGCATTATATATATAAAATAAATTTTAAAAAATAAAAATAAAAGTTTCTTTTTTATTTTAAAAACTTTTTTTAAAAATAAGTTTTGTTTTATTTTATTTTTTAAAGTGACTTTTTTTTAAAATAAGTTTTTATTTTATTTATTTTTTACAATATAATTATTTTCTATTTTTTAACCAGTTCAAAAAATTTATTTTAACAAAATGTAATGTTTTCTACCAATTAGGGGCTTAGTGCATATTAAAGCCCCTATTTGGTACTCATAATTAAGTAGAATTAAATAATAAATAATATAAAAACTAAAAAAATAATTATTTTCTTCTTTCATATTGCCTAGTGTTTTTAAATTCTCATGCCACAATATTTTTGTCATACTTCATTGCGCTATTTATCTTGCATCACCTATAATTATTATTTGTACTAAAGATGAATATTACTATATGCTATTGATAATGTTAAAAAAAAAACTAATTTTAGAGGTTTTTAATGATGGCTCTTGATCTATATTTATGAAAAATTAATGTTCATCTAAAAGATAAAATAATAAATAAAATTAATAAATGTACATTATTGCTACATTTGTCCACCTACTTTTACTTGGGATGAAAATGTACTTTTTTGAGATTTTCCAGGTTTTGTAATGATGGAGAAATGGAAGAAATTGAGAAGCAAGAAACCTTATGCACATTACATAGGAAAGGGCGAGTGGGGATGGCAACGGGGCGAGTTGAGATAAGTGCAATCTCCCTTGCCCCGCCTTGCAATTTGTGGCCCTGTCCCGTCCCAACATCGTTACTCGTTTAAGACGGGGGCGGGCGAGTCGGGTCGAGCCCCTTGCCCCGTTTAGTATTGCGTTTAATTTTTTATTTTTTCATAATGTTTTTTATAATTCATTTTATTGCACTTATTCATTAAAGTGGGACAATCATATATTTTTCAATTTTCAATTTATTTTTAAAAGTTAAATTATTCAAATATTTTGGGTAAATTAAGACTTTTATTGTTTATCATATTTTTTAGATAATATTAGTTGCCATTTTTTATTGGAGTTAATGAAATTTTATGAAAATTTTAATTTAAAATATTAAATTCTAAAAAAATGAGAAAAATTTAAGCGGGGCGGGGTACCCATTACCCTTATCCGCTCCCACTCCGTACCGGCCCCATCCCTGACTCGAATACCCGATTAAACGGATATTTTTCGCCCCGTTCGGGGTGACGCTCGCGAGTATCGAGTTTGTTTAATTTTATTTTTTTTGCCATCTCTAAGGGCGAGAGTGTCCACCTATTTCTACTTGGGAAGAAAATGATGGTTTTAATGTTTGACATGGGAGACACCAAAAGTTTCAACTGGACAAGTTTGGTATTTATCAATTATTGTGGTTTGAAAACGTAGACTCTAAAATATTGAATAATTTTAATAAAAAAAATAATACTTTTTTTTTTTTTTGACACACTTTGTTATGTTATCTAGTTACGATCTTATTTACCAAACAATTTAACTTTTTATTTATTAGTACTTATCGATCAATCTATTAGAGTTTTCGTTGAGGTCATAATTGTATACTTAATGTACCGAACAATGAATTTCAACAAGGAAGACAGATTTTTTTTTTGTGTGGATTAAATTGTTCATTTATAGACTTGTGGTCACTTTTTTGGTGTTCACTCAAATAGATTCAACCAACAAAACATTAATTGAATGAACCTGGTTCAAAAAGTTTCCACTCAAGAAAAGTTGCGGCCATCTTTTTCATTTTGGATCCACAAAAACAGCCAACCCACCTAGATTGATTGAACCACGTTTTCAATCAACCCTTTTCTTGAATAAAAATATACATACATGTATGTGTACAGAATATAATTACTTTTTACTTTTTTATCTTGAGTAAAAAGTTAAAAAAGGGCAATGTGCTTTTTCAAAAACAAAATGCGTGTACAAATGTATTTCAACCAAATGATGTTTAGTGAAGAAAATAATTAAATATGGATTTGGCTATCAACAGAATCAACATTTATTTTTTCTATAATTTCACACTTGAAAATAATATTGGCCATCAAATCCGTTTACTTTCTGTGACCTTTTCTTTTTCCTCACGTGGAAAGTGCCGCATCGCACGGGGAAGCTGTATTCGTATAGTTAATCCCTCCCTCTTTTTCTTCATTATGAACCAGTCAAATCTGTCCCTAAACCAAAAAAATCTAAATTACTAAGAAAATATATTAATATATATATATATTATTTTTTTTTTTAACGCTAACATAAATCTAGTTTCTACAAGGTAATTTTCATTCACGATAACTATACTTTCATTATATTCAATCAGATAACTGTTAACCTCGTTTTTTATATTGGGGACGTAGACAATAGATATCAGACTCACTCGTATTCTCGCAAGCTAATTTCAACATGATTGGACAGATTACTAGTCAACGATATTTTGGGTTTGGATGGTAGAAAAGTTTTACAACGCGAGACAAAAGTATTCGAATGCCAACATCATATATGAGAAGAATGGCATGATAAAGAATAATCAACAATAAACAAAATAAAGGCTAAAATCAAACATCTATATCTACTAATCAAAGATTCTACTCAAGAAGAGAGTATTTGTAACTTTAAATAGATATATTTGTTCACATCTCATTTTTATTTATTTATAGTTTAAATTATTATTTACCTCCATCTCTTGGATCTACAAAAATCGATAATATAACAGTCAATAAAATTATGCCACCATTTATCTCAATAAAGTTTTATTTATTTTGTGTCTACAATTAACGATTAAGTATGATAATAATTCTATAATTATTGTCATGCCCTCGATTATCGCTTATAGAATTGGACAAAATTATCTTATTTGAAATAAAATTAAAACGTAGTTATTTGATTGTAATTATGCTAAAGTTTAATATACGATTTATCAAAATTAAATATAGTTACCTCGAATGAAATTTATTCAATTTTTACAAGTTGCTAACCTCATTTTTGGTATAAATTCTTTAGAACTCGTTTTTTTATAAACTCATTTTCAACTATATATTTTTCTAATAAAATAATTTTACACGTCAATACATAACCCTTTTTTTTTCCATTTTAATCATACTAGTTATCACTATTAAAACAATCTATTTTCAAAAATCAAAATCAAATAGTTCCATATATTTTATTAAATTATTTTATTAACAGTGTTTATCTCTATTTCTGTGCGTCTAATACGTGGGTCCCAGTGAAACCTGGCAACAATACTGACGCACCGTCTTACGTTAACTTTATCAAATCCTCCTTGGCCTTCTCACTACACACACGCTCGCACCCCCGTACCAAATCAAACTTCTGGTCGACGCGAAAGTTTTTCTTTGTCTCCCTCTTCCTCCAACACTTTTATATACACTTGCTCATTGCACTTGTAGAAGACTTCTCACAAACTCTTGACCTTACCATCTCTTCATTTTCCCCTTTTGAAGCTCCATTGATTGAATTCTAGATAATTTATGGACAAAGGATGGTGTCTTACACTTGAAAATTCTGATCCCGTTTGTTTTTTCTCGAGCAAGCCAGATTTCGGATTTAATTTGAGCCCGAGGTTAAATGTTAAAGAGGGTGTCGATACTATGTTTCCGGTGAATCTGAATGGTAGAGAAGAACATTCTACTTCATCTCCGGCCGATGAGAAACGGGTGGTTTTAGGAGAAGTAGACTTCTTTTCCGACAAGAATAGGCTCATCAAGGATATGGCTGTCAAAAAGGAAGATTCACACACCGCAAGGGAACCTGATGTTAACGTAAGTAGTAATATTGGTTATCATATAGAATTCTTGGCCATGCAGTTTAGATTATTACTGGTGTTTATTAGGTTTTTTGTTACTTTATATCTGTATAGACCGGTTTGCAACTTGTTACTGCTAATACTAGAAGTGATCAATCAATGGTCGACGATGGGGTTTCGTCTGAGGTTGAAGATAAGCGAGCAAAAAATGAGGTAATTAAGGAGATCCAATTTTGGAGTTGGTGTTAACCATACTATTTAATCTTAATTACAGAATGCTCAGTCTTAACTTAAATTTCTAATTAGATCGTCATTCTTTTTTTCTGGAATATAGCTAACTCAAGTAAAAGTTGAGCTTGAAAGAATGAATGCTGAAAATCAAAGGCTACGAGGGATGCTAAATCAGGTTAGCAGCAATTATAGTGCGTTGCAGATGCATCTCGCGGCATTAATGCAACAGCAGCAAAATTCAACAGCACTTGATAGAACACAAGATCATGAGGTAATATTTACATTAATGATTGAATTCAATCTGTATTTTTATAGTTTTTCCGTTGTTGCTGTGATGATAGTATAGTAATATTTGTACATCGGGTTCAGATCTTAGACAGAAAATCTCAAGAGAAGAAACAAGAAAATGGAGAGGCAACAGTTCCAAGACAATTCTTGGACTTAGGCCCTGCCAGGGAAATTGATGAACCTTCTAATTCTTTATCAGAAGAAAGAACACCCTCTGGATCACCTCACAAAAAGATTGGCCGTGCTGAGAGTCCAGAATCAGAAAGTTGGGGTCCTAACAAGATTCCCAAGTTGAATCCCACAAAGCCGGTCGATCAATCCACTGAGGCTACCATGAAGAAAGCTCGTGTATCTGTTCGAGTCCGGTCAGAAGCTCCGATGGTAATTATGAGTTTATTACATTAATTCTCTTTGAAATTCAATTTAAATTTCGATATCTAAGATCAAACCCTATATTCGATTACTTGCAGATTTCTGATGGATGCCAATGGAGAAAATATGGCCAAAAGATGGCAAAAGGAAACCCATGTCCACGAGCTTATTATCGTTGCACCATGGCAGTCGGTTGTCCAGTGCGCAAACAAGTAAGTTTTATCTTCTTGACAAATAATTTTATTGAATTCAATTTAATTTTAGCCTTTTAGTCTAATTTTATGTTATGGTTAATCACAGGTTCAAAGGTGCGCCGAGGACCAAACAATCTTGACGACAACCTATGAAGGAACCCATAATCATCCACTGCCTCCGGCTGCCATGGCCATGGCGTCAACCACCTCGGCCGCAGCCAGTATGCTTCTTTCAGGATCTATGCCAAGCGCAGATGGTTTGATGAATCCCAATTTCCTTGCAAGAACCATTCTTCCTTATTCATCAAACATGGCAACAATTTCTGCCTCAGCTCCTTTTCCTACAGTCACTTTAGACCTAACTCACAGTCCAAATCCATTACAATTCCAAAGAGTACCCCCTACTCAATACCAAGTCCCATACCCAGTCCCTCCTCAAAACTTCGCTTCAGTTCCAACCCCACAAATGCCTCTGGTTTTTGGGCAAGCCCTGATCAACCAGTCCAAATTTTCGGGGCTACAAAGTTCTCATAATATTGAACAAATTCAGCCACCGCAGCACCACCAGTCCTTCGCTGACACTCTAAGCGCCGCCACCGCAGCAATCACGGCTGATCCCAATTTCACTGCCGCCCTCGCCGCTGCAATCACCTCCATCATTGGAGGCACTCGTCCAGAAATTGGTAACACTACCAATAACAATACAAACGTAAATACAAGCACTAGCAACAAGTCCAGCAGTTTCCTGGGGAATTAATCCAAGCGTTTCGGTTATTTGTTTGTGGCCATTTTTTTATACTCAATATCAAAAATACATTTCTTGACGTTTTTTCATTCATTGTGTTTCTTAAACTTCGAGGGATGAATTATACAAAGTCTACATTCTATGTTGTACACTTTTGTTGAGATTGCTTGGGAATTCAAAAAGTGTTAGACGGGAAAGTGTGTTTTTTCAAAACTGTATAATCACGCTACGACACATGGCACAACGTAAAAAATAATGTCAAATAAAATGTACATGTATCAAGATTATCGAGGGATTTACATGTTCATTAATCTTGTTTTATGTCTTACGTACAGAGTAGGAGCGTTTAGAACACGAAATGTATTTAACCGTGATCTTTATCCGTAGCTCAAAAGGTCATGCACGAATGCTGAAAAATCTTTATTATGGTAAATTTCTAGGGTTTATCTTCGGTGTCAGTTTCAAATAATTGGAAAAAAAAAAAAAATTCAGACAATTTGGAGAGTAGTAGTAGACTCGTCAAACTTTGGAAAGGTCTATAAGTCAATAACTTCGGCCATTAGTGTTTGACACGTAAATGAGAGGAGACTTCAAGGCAACTTACTTTGATTCTTTCAATCGGATCACGACAAGCAAAGTGTTGTTCACGCCTTCAGAAAATATCATTTTCAAATTCTTCATATTTTTTATATGAAATTATCTATATTGTCAAGATCGGATCCGATCGGCCAATTGAAAGCATAAGCCATGCCCTAAGTCTACTTGTCCAACGAAATCTCTACATTTAGGCCTTTGTCTAAACATTGCCTATTTTGACGTCGTCACATCAACTTGATAACAAGTTTGAAAGGGAGATTTTTATTTTCTTATTTTTAAGCATTGTCTATTTAGCTTAATTGACTGCTTTCAAATAATTCATGATTGCAATGGAGATGCTCTTGGTCATTGACAAAACAATTGTACCATACTTCGGTTTTATGTAGTAGCGAATGTACAACAGATTCATCTGTGATTAAATGTTTGTTTATGATAGATTGTTTGAAGTGAAAACTACTTTTTAGATTACTAGTAGTACAAACGTGCGTTGCACGTTAATTGGATGACGTTAAAAATAAGTGTAACAAAATAAAGAATAAGCCTCAACATAAAAATTATATTTACAAACTCGACATACAAATACAAATTAATTTGAGGATTCTTATGCAATCCATTCACAATATGAAAATATGTTTTAAAATATATATATATTATCTTGATTCAATTTTAAAAATATGAAAAATTGTAATAAAAGAATATGTATCTCACTATTAAAAAAAAAACCTTTGTGTGCGCAGGAGGAATTTTTTTTAACACAATGCTACCAATAACATTTATTTCAATTTGAGATACAAATTTGATTAAATAAGTCCATATAAAAAAGTGAATTAATTTATGCAAATTTACCCAACAAAATCATCTAATTCTCATACTCACGTTTCTAATTTAAAGCATCGATCTTAATTTTAAGACTCAACCCACGCAATCAATCATAAAGTTCATTATATATATTCACATCTCATAAAATCCATTAAATTCCAATTCCCAAATCAAGGAAATTCTCTCGGCCCAATTGAAAAGGTTCGTGAAATCAAAAAAGTTTCAAGATCTCCTCTTTAGAGAAAGTGAAAAAGCCTGTAAATTTAGTCGAAAACAAAACCCATCAGAAGAAACCAATCACCAAAGGATTCGAAGAATAATTAATATAAATGAATGGCTATATAATGGCACAAAGAAATGGGAAAATATAATTCAAATGTGAGGTGTATTCTAACTGCACGAGTTTGACAAATACTTCTAGGAGCAAAAAATCTATTATTTGACAGCATTAGCCTTGCAAATGGAAATGAATGAGAAGTTTGTAATGTGAGGTTGCGTAGAAAAATGGAGGAGGAGTAGGTGGTTGCATGAGATAATGGAGAAGCAAGAATGGCGGTGTGGAAAATTTTGACAAATTTCAGAGAATTAAAAAAAAAAATTTTTTTACGACGATTGGATATAGAGACACGTATCCGCCTTTACTTTGACTCTTTTAATATGTAGTGATGCAAGTACATTTTATAACGGATTCGCAGAAAGTGTGATACCTTATTAACGAAAATTTTGGATCAATATCTAATTGAAGGAATATGTGATTGAAAATAAATTTGAGCAAAATAATTTTTAAATATGCTATGCCAACCAAATACTAATTGTAAACTTAACTCTAGAATATTATACCGTGATACTTATGTTTTTAACGTCATTCCATTAGAAATACTGTTATTGACAATATTGTATTCAAAATTCACGTATGAACATTAAGGTCGGATGGGATCATCAATTATAAATGAATCCGTTTAAGCTATGTTTGTCTTTCATTTTTTCAAAAAAAAAAATTATACTTATTTTCAACCACACATTCATATAGTAAAATATTTAACACGTAAAATCAAAAAATTTCCACTTTTTCTAAAATTTCATTATTCAAAATAGTGTTTTTTCAAAAAAAAAAAAGGCTAAGAGTGGTTCAGCGTATTTCACTAACAGACTGAGATACGTTATTGACTTTCCGTGCGAACATACGTCACCAGTCATGTCCGCATAATATTTTATGACAAATGAAGAAAAAGAAACGTGCGACTTTGTGGACCGCACCTTACAATTTTTATCCACTCTTTCCGATTTTATTATCCTATTGTTGTCATCTACTGAACATGTTGAATATTTATATATAAAAACTATAAATGTATACATATTTGTTAAAATTAATCAGAGTTAACGTGTGTTACACGTCATTTTAAAATATTTTATAAGTGCCGTAAAAATTGAGAAGATTTGAATTATCTCAAAACGAACTATAAAAATAAAATTTAAGAAAAAAAATTATATTCTCAAAACTCAACTTCTATAATTCAATTTTTTTTTTTTTTGTGATAATGAAATACTGGAAATGAAAAACATTTTTATACTCCATCCGTATCATATATATATAGGTCGACTTTCCCTATTTTCTTGCCACAATTATATAATCCTTTTTTTATTTATTGAGAATGTTTTGTTTTGATCGTTTACTAATATTTTCTTATTTAATTTGTCTAATTATAACCAATTTTTCCACTTAATCTTGAAATTGTACATATATAAATAAGGGTAAGCTAGAATAGTTTTTGGCAAAAATTGATTTTAATAATATTAAATAAGATTTCACAATCCTGATGAAAAACAAAACTAGTTTACATAAATGAGACGAAGAGAGTATTGTACTTGGTACACAAGATATCTACCTTGATGTCAATCTTAATACAAGTAGCTTACTACTTAACACAGTTAACAAACTAGTGAGCAACAACCTCCATATATCTCCAGACTGCATCAAGTGTTAGTACCTGCATTAGTTTAAAACTAATTAGTATCAATGTTTAGCATTTGTAAACAAGATTTAAATTTGTAGTATAATCGACGTAGTGAATATTTGTTGAGAAATGATTTATGCCTCGAAACTATGTTTTCAATTACATTCCAAAGGTCATTATACGAATTAAAATATTTCGACATATGTAGTATAATCAACTTAGTGAATATTTGTTGAGATGGTATTTTAATAATGTATGTCCATGTATTTTCATAAAGAAAACAAAAATTAATTTTAAAATTCTGATAGTTTATGTTGATGATCTAAATCTTATAGGAATTTTTGAAGAACTCAACAAAATTGTAAATTATTTAAAAAATGAATTTGAGAATAAGCCCTTGTTTGAGTCACATAAAATTCTCATTCTAATTTTTTTACTCATTTCCAACCACATTTTTCAATAAAATAATATTTTCCATCACATCATAAATTTTCCTTCTTTTTCAACAACTCATTCTACATCAATATACTATTCCAAAATACATTCTTCCAAAATAACGTGGCTCCAATATACCCTAACTAAATTATGTCTCTAGTTGCAAAGTAAACATTTTTTGGATGGGTTATTTGTTTATCAATTTTCATATAAAGAAAAGAAACAATTTTTTTATACGGATAAAACACACCCACTAGCATCACCCATAATCGTTCGATCAAATGAGTGAAAAAGCATCATTGCGTTCATTTTAAAATGGAAAAATATTCTTGCTCATGAAGTACCATACGTAAATATGATTAGAGCATTAACGTATATTGTAATGTATGCTTGCCTCAACATATTTTTTTTTTCTATAAATCTTTTTACAAGATATAGCTCAGTACCCACTTAAAAACATTGAATGGTGTTTATAAGAACATTCTTTGTATCTAAAAGATATCATTGACGTGATTATTTTCTACCCTCTCTTAAAAGAGAGGTTTTGAGATTACTATTCATTTGTAATTTTACCTTACATTTTACTGTTGCATATGTGGACAAAAAAATGAAAAATTGGTCATATTTATTGACTTAATTGATACTCTTAATTATTAAAAAAATATATCTGCAAACCGACTCAATTACAAGATTGACTGTATTTTATTACTTTCCACTCTACATACAAATGCACTAAATGCAATTGCAATGACACAGTTTCTTCTCTTATTTTGATTTCAAATAACAAATAAATTATTCGGCTTTCAAGCTTCCAAATTCCCTGTAATATTGGTGCCAAAGCAAAAACAAGTAGGCCAAGTTCTGTTGATAATGGTAGTGATACAAATAGTGTGATATCATCGGCCTCATCAACTCACATATCAAATAGAAGAAGCTGGACGAAATTAGATATTTTAAGAGTCAAATAAATTTTTGATTCAATTAGACCAACAACTCGTAATAGTCGTAGCACAAATGTGAGTTTCTAGTTCTTCTTTATCTATTTTTCTGAAGTCGAATTTTAAATTTGCAAATGCTAAATAATTTTGATAATTGATAAATTAGCAAATTCAATGATTGTGTGATAACAAGAGTATTAACTATTCAAAATGGTAAAATGTTGGCTCTAGAAGAAGGAAGAAAAAAAATTTCGAACACTTCGTGCGTGCACAGAGACAAATTTTTTTTTTTTACAGTATTAACAATAACATTTTCACTATTAGTCTAAAATTGTCTGGAACAATTAGAAAGTTGTGGAGGGAGAGGAATTAAAATGAAGAGTTTTTCCCTTTCTAAGTAAGTTTGGAATTAAAATTTGATTCACATTTCGGTTTGGTAAAATTGAAAATAGTAATAAAGGAAAGGAAGCCATTGAAAGGTGATGAGAACTAAATAGAGATTGCGTATTTGGAATGTTTGGATGATTTAAACGTTTGTCCGAGTATTGAAGATTCCAGTCCCTTACCTCAATATCCATTTCCCTTGTAAAGCTGAGTTGGGACATGATCTACTCAATCACTGATAAGGCCTGAACCTTGGTTTATAGTTTGCAAATTTCCTTCAAATCACTTTCGTTGACTGAAGCAATCCGTCAGGAATATGGTCTCACGTTAGCACGTGTTGAATTATGGAGACGGACAGATGTGGACTCGTGAAAGTGGTGTGTTGGACCTCTAAAAATTTTCCTTGTGGGCTTCTTCTGCAAATCAGTTGGGCCGAGCATCTTGCAGGATACTTGCCCAATAGAAATGTAGAAGAACATGTGGGCCGGCCCAAGAAATAATCAAATTTCTTTCCTTTACACTAGTCAATCCGTTACTATTTAAAGTCTCGTAAACATGCTATTATTTATTTATAGTGACAAATTGCATGTGGATGGTTCGTAAACTTTTCTTTGAAGGCCACAAGCTAATATTTTATAGGGTATAAATATGAAATTGCAAGGACCAGGACCTTTCCATTTTTGCGGCAAACAAACAGACTATTAGCATCAACTTTGGACAAATAAATGAAGGGCCTTACAGAGAGGCAATATTACAGAATGTTCATAGACTCCATAAACATTCTTGTTGCACATTCCTCCTCTAACGAGCCTCGTTAACCTTTTGTTAGTGGCATAGACCTTGCTCGCAGATTCAAAAATATTCCCCTGGGAGACGAGTGAAAGAACGAAATAAAAACTGGTATTACAAATCCAAAGTTACTGTAGTCGTAATAGAAGTGAAATCGACGATAATTGTATTCTCTAGAATGTAACACAAGAAATTTCAAGTGGGAGAAAACAGCATACCAGAAACATGCAACGACACTTTGGACTACAACCCGCAACTGAAGTGGTACATATTGGTGATTTACCCATCCAACAACTGGCCAGAACTGCATATCATTCGTACAATTTAATACTAAGGCACATCACATTTTGCCCTTCTTACAAAATAATAGGGTGACAATTTTGAAGCACGAAAAGTAAAATAAAATTATATCACATACCGTCCACGACGTATACTGAACTGTTGGATATTCCTTCTTAATTTTGGATTTCACATGGATCCAGGGTCTTCCTGTGCATATTGTAATATCCAAGTAAGCAAATTCCTTTTCTCTAATCATTTTCTTTAAGTTAGGATTGAACTGAAAACAGGAAAGTCAAGAAATTGATATGCTTATTCCAAACAAAATTCAGGAAGAATTAGAGAACGAACCAATTATGACAAAGCTTCGTCGACGGTTACAGAAGACAAAATAAGATATTGACCTTGCTCTAGAACACAAAATCAGGAATCTGCTATTGATCATGATACAGACTACCTATTTTTCGCCATTATTTAAACTTGATTCTCTAACAAGAAGATTTTTCAAGGAAGTAGAAACTATGACTAAGATTGTCCAGAAAAGAACCTATTTTTACTCAATTTTCTTTATTGTGATTTGTGCATGATTAGCAAAAATAATTTACAAGTTGGGAAGGTGCAAGACAGGCTCACCCTCAACAACAAACCCATAGTAAATCATGAAAAAGAGATTGTTCCAAGGCGACCACGTCAGTTGCTCCACCACCACCTGAAAGAATATAATTTGGCATTAAAGTTTTTGATTATTCCAGTCTTTTCTTTTTCTAATTTTTTTTACCCGTGGTCAAATATAGGAATTTCTGTTGACAAGGAAGATGTTAAAATACGAAAATATTAAAGCTGCAAGCAATGACAGAAAGTGTCAGAGAACAGGGGTGTGAGGAATACCTTCTTGGCAACAGTTTTTGCATCCTTCTTCCCTTTAAAAATTTTGTCCAGCAAAATGTGAAAAAAATGCCCAAGTGGTCCCAGATAAGCAGCGCCAAAAATCTGCATTTAGGTAAAAATTAGAAATAACAAGTATGTGTAAAACTCAGTTTCATAGTGCTAAAGACAAATTTTTAATCAATAATAGTTTATGGTACCAGAAAAGAGAAAGGTCCTAATATTCAAGTTTTGTTGTCACTCATTTATGAAACGCGTGCATGTGTAAGACCTTTAATGGAGAAATGAATCTTAACAGCAAATGAAGGGATGTGCTGAAGATAAATTTAAATTGTTTCCCTCTCTAAAAGCTTAAATTTTGAGATGAGGTCGTTCAATACATAGAAGTAGAAGTAGACAGGTGCAGCAAATGATCCCAAATATTGGCATAGTTTGTAGGGATTTATGCAATAGCAGCTTCAGAAATCTAATAGCGCATGGTCAAAGAAAATCACAATAAAGACTCTGTGTCGGCATTTTTATCAGTTGTGTGGCTGACACAGCCCAAAGGTATATTTATGATTACAAAACAAAGATTAAACTCCGTAGAATTTTCATTTACAGAGGAGGTAAACGTTCTTAGAGATATCAATGCTATTATGTCAAGAGAAAGAAGGAAAGGAATGAAGGAGAAAATAAAATTTAGTAAAAGCATCTACGTGTTTTTTTCTTTAGGTAGGAAGACAACTATCATGTTATGTTTGATAAAGAATCCGTGTACAAAACTGAACTGTATTAAAGAAAAAAATGTTACAAATTTACTCTACTTTCCATTCATTGGATTAATTATCTAATAGCTTTCAATCTATATCAAGAAATAAAAATCAATTATATATGAAACTACTACACGAGGGGGAAATAATTAGTGTCATTTTCAGGATAGACCATTTGCAAAAGCCAGATGAAATCGAAAATTGTTGAACATATTCAATTGGGGAGCATTCACAGTAGAAATCATGGATCCAACCCCAAAATACAGCAGATATTGCTAAGCTATATGCCAACATATATGCCCTCAATTTAATTATACACATATAAAGAAAGGAGAAAAATGTATAACAGTACCACTTTGAGAAGAAGTCGTCTGAGTTGAAGTTTTTGGATGCCAGTGAGCTTCTGCGCCACTACATCACTGATCGCGGACATCGTTCCTGCAGTTATCATCTGCAAAATCCCAATTTAAGATTTCTTGAATAATCAAAAGTAGTACATACCCAGACATAATCAAGATCGTGTATACAAAATAAACAATAAATCAACACCTCACACGAGAAGAAAAAAAAAAAACAACCAAACAAAAACAAAGTAAACAACAAAAATTAAAAAAAAAAAATCTAAAAATGAAGTTAAAAGAAAGTTAAAACCTTGGTTCTTAAAGGATGTTGTTGGAGTTGTATTAAATACAGCTGCAATCCCTTCTTTGCGATAGACCCCATTTTTCTTCGTTTTGCTCACTCTTTCTTTCAACTGAGCCGGCGAAAGATAGTGAGAAAAAGGGTTTCTGTTCTTAAAATTTCAGTTCTGGTCTTGAATCTGATCTGATTCTTGAAAGAATTATAATTGTGGCTGGGGAGTACTCAACGAAAAATATCTGTTAAAAACGTGGTAGATTTATACGGGCCCCGCCCGGTCCTACTACTTCTAGGGTGGCTCGTGCTCGTCCACAACGAGCCGAGCTCGCCGCTCGTGAGCACTTAACGAGCCGAGCCGAGTCGAGCCGAGCCGAGCCGCTCATTTTTTTTTTATTTACTCTATAATAAACCTAAATTATACACACACACACACACATTTTCTAAACATTTTTAAAATATATATTTTCCAAAATATTTTTCTTTTTTAAAATAGTAATAGAAAAAAAAAAAAAAAGATAAACAAATCATCTCATTTATCCGGGCTTGGGACCTACTACTTTTATTTCGAGTAGGAGGATTTAAAAATTGTACACGAA
>CAIGRP010082070.1:0-27138 GCA_903798385.1 Fraxinus cuspidata | reverse complement strand
CAGCGGTACCAAACCTTTCATTTAGCGGCAGACTCTGTCCAAACCTTTAATTTGTACCACCCACGGTACCAAACCTTTCATTTTTGTCACCAACGACACCAAACCTTCCAAAATGTCCGTAATTGAAGTCCAAATGGATGGTTTCTGATAGTTTGACTGTTAGTTGATCAAATAATTGACTTTAACAATAATGTTGACTGATTTTAAAAGGTTAAAATGGTAATTTTACATTTTTAAATAATAAAATAACCAAAATCAAATAATTAAAATTAAAAACCCATTCCACCTTCTTCTTCTCCACCCACCCCCACCCCAAATCTGCAAATATGGGAAATTAACCTCTTCGAATCCTCGAATCCATGGCGTCAGAAACCTGTTGCCCAACTATGTAGATCTACGTAAGCTGGATTAGAGATTTGGACTTAACAACCGATCGGAAATGGAGCTCCTCGATAAAAATATAGTTTTTCTGCTGAAATGGTCCGTCGAAGAGACTATCTTGACCAAAGAGAAGAATAAGAGATAAGGGATTGAAAAGGGCTTAGGGATTTTCGGTATGACATCTAAGCAAGTTTCTGGTAAGGTCCATTTCTTGCTACTAATTCGCGGGGCGCTTGGGTTTCTGATTCCATGGTCAATCAAGATGAAGTTTTTGGCTAAATGCACAGGCAGAGTTCCTTAGAGCCACTGTCATTGCAGCAGAGCTCACATTTGGTTCTGGGGATTCCATTCCCGAGCTTGTTGAAGTGTTCTCGAAGTTCCAAACCCAGATTTAGGGTGGGGGTAAGTGGAGAAGAAGAAGGTGGAATGGGTTTTTAATTTTAATTATTTGATTTTGATTATTTTATTATTAAAAAATGTAAAATTACCATTTTAACCTTTTAAAATCAGTCAACATTATTGTCAAAGTCAATTATTTGGTCAACCAACGGTCAAAGTAATAGAAACCAATCATTTGAACTTTAGTTGCCGACATTTTGAAATGCTTGGTACCGTTGGTGGCAAAAATGAAAGATTTGATACCGTGAGTGACACAAATTAAAGGTTTGGGCAAAATTTACTAATAAATGAAAAGTTTAGTATCGCTACTACAATTATTCCTAAAAAATATGTGAAATAAAAGATGGGGAAAATCAATAAATGTTTCTTAAAAAAATAAAGCAAAATAGAGAGTATTGTTGGTGTGTATAATAAAATTTAACTCTCTAAATTTAATTTAGATGTTGGAGAGCCAAACCCACTTTTTATTTTCAAAAGATAAAAAAGAGTCTTCTAAATATTGGCTTTCTAAAATAGATATTTTCTTGTATCTAGAAAGTCTTTCGAAGATGCTTTAATTCTCTGAATGTGGTGCTAAAAACGGTATTTTTACTTTGTACTTGTTATGAGATTCTATTGAATACTGTACAACAATTCTTCTATTTTTTTTGCCATTGTTTTTCAGGACATTAATAATGTTTTTCGTATCTTTATTATGTTGACACTGACATTTTATGGTATGTCAATAATCTTATACATACGTGGAATAAAGTTTATACAAATCAAGGAGCATAAAAATATAATTATGTCTTGGTAATACGCTATGACAGATGAATTGAAATCGCATCCTCCTTAACCCATTATACTGTTTTTCCATCATGAAAAGGTGTGTAGAATTCATTTAAATTCATCTGTGAACAATCATCTAAGCGTGGCAAAGAACATGAATTCAAACTGTGAAATCTCAGTCTTGTATTGGAATCCATATTTTTCATTTACTTGATTATGGGTTGAAGAAGGAAGTACTGCCTGATATATAAGCCGAGAATGAGGTGCAGATAAGACATATTTCCTGCAATGATGAGATGAGCATCGGACACCTTAGTTGCTTCCTGCAACTTGGAAAGCCAGAATGAATTCATTCAGATGAGGTTACATAGAAAGGATAAACTGAGTTATTTCAATGAATATTCCATGAATTATGGCATCCTGAGAAGAATAGATCAGTAACTTAAAAGTCATTAGCATAACCAGCTGGTTTTTTTTAGTGCATTTATCACATTCTGTTCTGTATACACAATATTGCTTTCTTTAATATCTTCAATGACCCTTGGTTCATAAATCCTATATCAATAAGACATGAAGATTGTGGCTAGATGCTTGATTAGCTCATCTTCTGTTAACAAGCCATATTTATTCAGGATGGTGTCATTCTTGGAGCAGACACACGTGCCACTGAAGGGCCCATTGTTGCAGATAAGAATTGTGAGAAAATTCATTACATGGCCCCAAATATTTACTGTTGTGGAGCTGGGACTGCTGCTGATACAGAAGCTGTTACAGGTACCCATAATTTTTGTTCCATGTCACAGTGCAATCAGCATGCTCATTTCTATTTCATCTGTTTGTTTAGTGTAATTTTCATATTGCAATGTCTTTTTCTAGACATGGTCAGTTCCCAGCTGAATCTACACCGTTATCACACTGTTCGTGAGTCAAGGGTCGTCACAGCTCTTTCACTGTTGAAGTCTCATCTTTTCAGGTGATATCATGTTCTGAGCCTTTTCGATTTTCTTATATCGTAATTCTAGAAGGCCTTTAATTTTGTTCCTCTATTAGCTACCAAGGATATGTCTCAGCTGCTTTGGTGCTCGGTGGAGTTGATGTCACAGGCCCACATTTGCATATTGTCAGTTACTTTTTCATCTGGATCTATTGGAATCTTCTTATATTTTCACCGCTTGAGATTTGATGGAGAGTCTTGAATGACCTACTTTTCAGATATATCCACATGGTTCAACCGACACACTCCCATTTGCCACAATGGGTTCCGGTTCCCTTGCTGCAATGGCTGTCTTTGAGTCAAAATACCGTGAAGGACTGACTGTATGGTCACAGTATTTTAATTATCTTAAATACATAAAATTTCATGAGTTTTTGATTAATCTTAAATCCTTCGTGATAATTAGATAATGTATTGACAGAGGGATGAAGGTGTGAAATTAGTATCTGAGGCGATATGCTCTGGCATATTCAATGACTTGGGAAGTGGAAGCAATGTAGATATCTGTGTAATAACCCAGGTTTGTTATCATTTGATAGGTTTTCCCAGTACATCCAACGCATTTAGTCCATCTTTGTTCTAGAGAAAAGCGGCTTCAACTATCCTGTTACTTTTGCCTTTCAGGAGGAGAGGGAGTACCTGAGAAACCACATGTTGCCGAATCCCCGCACCTATATTAGTCAGAAGGGTTATTCCTTTTCCAAAAAGACTGGTCAGTGTCTTCATTCCCTTTATTTTTGAGCACATCATTAGTTTGCTGTCTAGAAGTAAAAGAAGTATTTTTATTAAAGCTTTTCTGCAATGTGGGCAATGCTTATAATTGCTTATAAGCTAGATCAAACTCTATTTTTATTCACACATTCCTTAGGATCAAAAACTTTTATTTACTTTTACCCATGTGTTATCCACAATATTACGTTGAACCCACAACTTATAATCACTTAGCACTACTAAACAAGCACATAATTGCTAATATTTGTATTCCTTCCAGAGGTATTGCGGACGAAGATTACACCATTGAGAGAGATGGTGGAAGTGATTGAAGGAGGTGATGCAATGGAGGAATGAGTTTTTCTGTTCAAACTGGGCCGACAGTTTTTCTTCTTGAACTCATTCTATTCTCGTATGAATGCAACGTGAGATATGGCTTTTGATACTTGTTCACAACCAACTTGGTAATTTTTTATGCTATCCAGCATAAAACTTAGTCTGAGTTCGAAAATCGTTTTGCTATCCAGCATAAAACTTAGTCTGAGTTCGAAAATTGTTTTCTGGTGGTGCTTGATCAATATATTAGGGGTTGCAACCTCTTATATCACCTCATTATATTTTTTGTGGTATAAACCTAGTGCATGTATTGATCTATTGTGGCACGTTGTGAATGGCTTGACGCTTATCCGCTTGGTCCTTAAGTTTGGCCTTTTTTTTTTTTTAAATCTATAATTATCACCCCCTTGGTTTATGAATTAATGAAATGCAAGGATGTGAAGAATGTAAAATGTATTGTTATTGCTAATAGAATAATAGTATAAGTTCTTAAAAGTAAGAGGAAAGTGTTATTGTTTTCTCTGTGTCATATGTCATCACTATCTCTAACATGAATTAGAAAGTGCACTATTAAGAGCTTCTCGGGGCATAACTCAGTGTTGCAAAGGATATGAGTGAGATACTCTGCTCAGATGACAGTCGCAGAGTGATGATTCGATTCCTGCCTCTTACAAGGTATGAAATTAGACTATTTGTGGGTATGAGTATAATAACTCTTGTACCTGACCTGCTAAAGCATATCTCGCGATTTACCTCCTCCACAATGCTCTGGGGACGGGATGATGGGGATCCTCAAGGTTAGGGTTCAACATTTAAAAAGTACAATGTTAAGAACGAAAATAGGTTTTATTAAAGATGCCCTTTTGACTGATTTTTTAAAATTTCACATATAACTACAATTTTAAAATATCGAAATTTTGAAGGTAAAATGTTGAAAAATAAAAATCGTAACAGGGTTTGGTGGGGTTTTCACAAAGTTGGTTCGACATTGTAAACTACATATTCATTCTTGCGGTCTCACAAGTTTATTCCTAATTTTTTATTTTTTGCTTAAGAATAAAGGTAAGTAATTTTCTCATACTTTCATAACAAGATTTTGTAACTACACATTCTCTAAAAAATACTATTTCATATCTCATTATTTCCAAATAAATTATATAAAATGTGCACTAAATTTTAATCTATCATCAAAATCTTTAAAGCAAATTCGATAAAGCTTATAAAATGTTGTCGACGTTAAAAAGTGTTTAATTCAATTCAAGTCAACTATGAAAAGTAAATAAGGATTTTTATCGATGATTACTTATAAATTACAAGAGTTTTCATCAAATGAGATATTTGAAATATAAAGGTGTCCCCTCCCCCCTCCCTAGATACCATACTCCTTTTTTAGGTAAAGAAAATTCAGTATCTTTTACATTCATGTCTTGTCATTCAATAGTATCGAATTGGGACTCTATGTCAATGACTTTTAACCCCGATTGGTTGTATGTTAATTCAACAAACAATGCTGAATTGAGAAAGTACGCTAATGACATATCTCCATTGGTTACTGAGGTTAGCTTCATCAGGCAATTATAAGGTCGATCTTAAATGGGCCCCTCCTTAATTAATGAATTGTTTAGAGAATAAAGCTACAACATACGATTGGTGGTTTTGGTGGGCGTTGACATAATCCTTCTGAATGTCATTAATTAATTGAAGATTACGCCAGTACATAAAGATTTCTGCAATCATTGTGTCTCCTCAAATCTTGGCAGTCGTTCTTCCGAGCCGACCTTACAGGTCCGACCTTAATGGATCATAATCCAAGTGCATATAATAACCCAACTTAATTAAAATAATATTGCATGCAAGCCTAAGATTTTTTCCTAATATTTAACTACGCATTTGACATCAAAATACTATTTCAAAATGTATTTTGAACAAAAATGAAACTCAAACAGAATCTTATTGTTATTATTTGATTGATAATTGAGAACCACACATGGATGATAATACATATGTTAATTAAACAGAGTGGCAGAGAGAGTTGAATTTCATGCTCCGAATACTAATGGTCTGTTCTCTTTGTCGTTTTCAAGTCGTTATCTGTTTTAGATTTTCCAAAACAGTGAAAACGCGTTCTCTTTTCTATTTTTTAAAAACGCGTTTTGGAAAACAGGTTTAAAATTTTCTTTGTCGTTTTCAAGTCGTTTTCTGCTTTCGATTTTTTAAAATAGTGAAAACATGTTCTCTTCCCCATTTTCGAAAACGTATTTTTGAAAACAAGTTTAAAATTTACAAAGAAAACTCAAAACGACATATTTATCGTTTTGGATGTTTTCAAGCAAAAAACACGAAATGAACCCAAAATGCGGAAAACACCCAAAACACAAAACTATGACCTATGTTTCTCCTTGGTGAGCCGCCAACTATGGAGCCTCACTCCTCCACCTTCCGGCCACCACACCCACCGGACACGACCACCAACAGCATCACCTCATCGCCTTCTACAACTTCCAACCAACAATCAGCAATTTTTTTTTTTTTTTAGTCTTTTATCAAAAATTTTAGACCAAAAAACCAATCTGGCGCAAATTTTTTCTGTCGGAAATTCCACCTCCAGTGTCGGCCAAGGCTGCGCACTACCACCGGTCGATTACCCATCCTCAGATGACTCCATACATGGACTCAATTTACTCCAAACAACACTTCAACACCCCGAATTAAACTTAGAAACTCCAGTCGCGAAGCCTTCGACACATGGTCTGGACTTTTCAATTTCTGGCGCCGTCCGATTGACCCATTGTCGCGGACCACATGGGTTGGTCTCTTCTCCCCATGGTGCATCTTCCCAAACCATGGGTCAAGCCCAATTTGATGAATCTATGTTACTCCAAATATTCAATTCCCATAAGGATTTTAAAGCGAATTTTCTAATGTCAAATGGTAGGGATTAATTTAGTTTAAGCTTTTATGTTATATCAATTGGGGAATTCCATAGTTCTCATTCTCTCAGTATTCCGATTTATATGTATGCATCATGCATCTATTTGTGTCCAGAGACGGAATTGATTTAGCTGTCTTTTCTTGCATTAGTATGAAGTTTCAGATTTTAAAAGAATTGAACTTCTCAAGGGTTGTTATCCTTTTTACCCAGGTTATTTATTTGGGTTTTGAAAATGTAGTGGAGTTCTCGACCACTTCATACATGACATTAGAAAATGGGTTCTGGAATCTTGACCGGAGAATACTTAGTTGTTCATGAAGTTAACTTTGATCTTTGACTTGGGTAATGTCCACAGTGGCACACATGTGAAAGTTATTAGTATCTGAATTGTGGATGTTATATCTTTACTATTCTCTCTTGTTCATTGTCATTTTATCTCCAAACATTGTCTGTTCAAATTAGTTGACATCATGTTGTTTTTATAATTGTTTTAATTGCTTATGCAATTTGATGTTGCAGAACAAAAATGCCTCGTTACGAAGATTGATATGGCAATAACACTCGCATCTATGTTGGTCACTTGTCTAGAAGGACTCATTCTCGTGATCTGGATCACATTTTCAGTAGATATGGAAGGTAATTGAATCACATGACATACTGCCTTGCAGTGCAATCTTGTGGCACTGCTTATTCTGCTTCACATTTTGCATTTTCTATTTACTTTGACAATCCTTGTCCATTTTATGAGTGGCCAAATTAGTTAGTTAGATCTATGGCATTTTATTATGCTTAACTCATTATTATTCATAGGATTACCATTTGAGAGTGACGAAAAAGCTCTCTTGGTAATGGGGAGTACAATGGAACCAACAGGATGGAAGGGAAGCCAGCAGGAAAGAGACTTGTTTTTGTACAAACAGAGACGGGTTGCGTTTTGGGGATGGAGTTGGATCGGGGTGACAATGCACATACTGTGAAGGGGAGGTTGCAGCTTGCACTAAACTTTCCTTGTTGTCTCAAAATACTACTCACGTATATCTTTGAAGAGGCTTGCAGATCTACTATGTCTTGGTATCCAGGTCTGGCTGCTTGTTTAACGAATATGATTTGTTGGAATTTCCTAATAGAGCCATCGATTGAGAATATGCTTTGAGTTGTTTGCGATATGTTAGTGATTTTCATCCTGAACATTTCTTGGATTAAGTTTGAGGTTATCAGAATTATTTTCATTTATCAATTGTTATCTTGTATCTCTTTTTAAGATTCGACCTTCTTGCCCTATAATTAAATGGAATAAACATATAGAAAGTGTTTTTAGAAGCATGCCCAGCATTTTGTATATGATAAAATATCATTTTAGCCACATTGATAATCCACACTTAAATGTGATAATTTCTTTCAGCTTAACTTCTCCTGAAATAGTATAGCCCCACTTGTTATCTTATGTTCTGCTACTTGTTTATGATGATAGTTTCAATACCCTTTTATCTCAATATGTCCCGGATCATCTGCTCTTTATTTGTTTATTTCTATCTTGAATATGGAAAGTGTCCATATTATTTTATCTATATTCTCATAATATGTCTTCATGCAGGAAGCTAAGAAGCATCTTTCTGAAATGGTTATTTCCAAGGCATAGGTCGCGAAGATCGATAGACCTGTTGGTATAGCGTCTTTCCAAACTGCGAAGGACAGCAATGACACTCTAAATTCATGGGCTATGAACTTGGAGAAGCTGCTTGATCTTTTATAAATGAGTTGCCATCAAATCCACAAGGAGACAATGGTCCACAAAACTGCACTTCAAGTTTGGAAAATTATGTAGGAGGTCTCTCTTTGTTCATCAAGAACACATTCTTGAGTTGGAATGTTAGTGAGTGATATGATCTTTTGTTGAGAGTGATTCTATTGCAACCTGCACGAAATTGGACCCTTGTTTCTCCTTTGAGACCTCACTTTCTCCTTGAGTTTGTTGTGATGTTATTACCAGTTAATGATTCATTAATTTGGACAATCAATATCTATGCTTGCTGTTGAGAATTTAGAAGGTTGACGGCGCTAGTACCTGTTGTCTATGTACCATGAATCTGGTGGATAATTTTTTCTATTTTAATTGCGGAACTTGTAACAATATAATGTTGACAGTGATAGTATATGAATTTTTGAGTTATATGAATTTCTACATGTATCTTTTTTGAAGTTTGCATTTATTGGTTGACTAAACTTTTTTTTTTTTTTCTAGATACTTTTGTGGTTATATATGGTGGAAGCCCATCCCACTTTTGTTTCAAGATTCACCCACTTCAAAATGTATATGTTATTTAACACTATATTAACATTAAACTATTAAAATTTATTGAATAATTAGATTTCTTGAATAAAATATTATAAAAAAAATTCTCAAAATTTCAAAGTAAACTCTTTTNATTCACCAATTTCAAAATTTATATGTTATTTAATAATATATTATCTTTAAACTATTAAAATATATTGAATAATTAGATTTCTTGAATAAAATATTATAAAAAAAATTCTCAAAATTTCAAAGTAAACTCTTTTTCCATTTTTATGTTTTGAGAAACAAATTTTCAGAATGACAAAAAGAACGTATTTTCAACAATTTCAAAACAGACATTCAAAACGTAAAATACAAAATGAACTCAAAACTGAAACACAAAGAGAACAACTCTAATTTTTTTTTCCAAATCGAGAGATTCGAGTTTCTGATATTGTTTCAATTCCTGGTAAGAAATTTTGAAAAATTCAGCTGATCTAGAAAAAACTGTTGCCAACGGCAGTAAACTTTAATTTTCAAAAGGTCACTTCCATATAGAGATTCAAATTCAATCCTCTTCATTTTTCCCTCCACAGGACCGGTTCAATTTTACCCTAATTCCCAAATTCCTCCATTTTCTCTCTTTAATTCTTCAATCTCATTTCCTCATTGATTTTCTATGACTGCTCAATCCAAAACCAAGCTCAAGAAACCCCCGAAACAAACCCTCAAAACCCAGCAAAAACAATGGTCCATTGCCGATTTCGAAATCGGCAAACCCCTTGGCAAAGGCAAGTTCGGCCGTGTATACCTCGCCCGTGAAATCAAGAGTAAGTATATAGTGGCGCTGAAGGTGATTTTCAAGGAGCAAATAGAGAAATACAGAATGCACCACCAATTGAGAAGGGAATTGGAGATTCAGACCAGTCTCCGGCACCCGAATGTTTTGAGACTGTATGGATGGTTCCACGATTCGGAGCGAATTTTCATCATCTTGGAGTACGCTCATGGAGGTGAACTGTATAAAGAGCTCCGTAAATCTGGCCATCTCTCTGAAAGACAAGCTGCCACCTACATTGCGAGTCTCACGCAGGCCTTGTCATACTTTCATGAGAAGGATGTGATTCATAGGGATATCAAACCAGAGAATTTGCTACTCGACCATGAGGGTCGGCTGAAAATTGCTGACTTCGGATGGTCTGTGCAATCAAAAAGCAAGAGACACACTATGTGCGGAACTCTAGACTATTTAGCACCAGAAATGGTGGAGAATAAGGCTCATGACTATGCAGTTGATAATTGGACTTTAGGCGTTCTTTGCTATGAATTTTTGTATGGAGGCCCTCCATTTGAGGCTGAAAGCCAGAAGGATACATTCAGAAGGATTATGAAGGTTGACCTAAACTTCCCTTCCACCCCGCACGTTTCTGCTGATGCTAAAAATCTCATTAGACAGCTTCTTGTAAAGGACTCGGCAAAAAGGATCTCTCTTCAGGAGATCATGAAACATCCTTGGATAATTAAGAATGCTGATCCCGAGTGAACCTGCTCGAATTAAAGTTGTGCATTTACCTTCTAGTTTAGGAGTTGGGTGGATTCAAACTCGTTGAATCTGAAGTTTGCCATTCTAACAACTTGGCGACAAAAATATGATTCTGTTCATGGATCTAGCATCCGGATTATCTTATGTCAATGACCAGGTGTATTAAGTTGACTTTAATGATTGTCCTGTAAAATTTAAAAACAGATAGTGCATTTAGTTTTTAGCCTTGCATTGGAGTTGATATGCATGCTAATGGTGGTGATTGTAATTCAGCTGCTGAAATTTTTAGCATCAATCTGTTTTATAGGTGTATTCTCGTGCAAAAGATACAAAATAGGTACTAATATTTATTCTTTTGCAGAAGATACAAGAAATTATGAATAACATTTCTCCGTGACTTGTGCTTTTTATTTACTAAACATTATGGAATGACTTTTGTGGTGATATATATAATTCTAAATACATAAATGAATCTAGATTTTTGTATACTGTGTTCCGGAGGGAACTGGGGCATTCTTTTTCTTCTTTTCTCCCCTTCTATTTATTATAATCAGGTCACTCAGAACTTATCGGATGAAGTTCCACCGGCTGAACATTGACAGAAAGGCTATCCATGTCAATTTGCACAATGCCTTCACTGCCACCCAGTAGACAATCACTTAAGACTCTGATGCCTATAGTACCGATTGTCCTCCTACCAACAGACCGAGAGAGAAGAAGTATAAACTCTTATCCTTTAGCTGTTTGAGAATCTAGTTTATTACTTATTTTCATATTCCCATGAATGACATGCTCAGCTTCTTCTTCTTTCCAATGAAAGTTTGTCTCTTTAGAATTTCTATATATCAATCATCATTTGGAAAATATTGCGTTAGAGCATGTCCAAGAGACTCTTTATTCTTAAAAGTGAAACTTTAAATTTAAAAAGTAAAGTTTTTTATGCACTCCAACAAACTCTTTTATTGCTCTTTATTTTACTTTTTCCAACCATCATTTACTGTTTTTCCCTCAATTTTCTATATATATATATATATATATATATATCAATAGCTAAAATATTCAATATCATACGAATAACTTAACTAGTGGAGCATTGAAACTAGCAATTTTATTAATGCAATGATGATAAAATACAAATAGAGAGTGAGTCACTCTCTATTGTAATAGTTAAAACAAAAAGTGTTGGAGCTAATTTTAAGGTTTGACTCTTTAAAATAAAAAGCATATTACTTTTAAAGAGTTTTTTAGAGATGATGCACTTAGATATTTATTTTGCTAAAAGCCTCCTTGTCCATTGTACGCCATACATTGAGCATATGCCCTTCCGTCTTTAATGAGTGAAAGCTTCCTGAAAGGATTCCACTGGAAGAGGCGTCAGAAGCAGGCAGATCCTTCCACTGAACTAGTACTTCTTTCCCTGGAGGCTGTCCTGGTGGTGCTTGCCGTTTTCCCAAAACTTGATCAGGTTCCACAGTCCATTCCAAGTTAGCACCAAGCTGGGGAGGAAGCATTTGGCTTGCTTCCCTTGATCCCAAACCCTTTTTAAATTGTGAGACATGAATAGCTGGGTGTACTGTAGCAGCAGGGAATTGGGATGAATAAGAGCTTTTGTATCCTGGGTTGTCGTTATCAGAAGGTAGACCAACATTGCTAACTGCCCATCTGCCTGACCGTGTAATGTGTTGCCGGACCAAGAGTCTCATTTTCCATCTCATACACAATCTGATCTGAAGACTGAATTTGTCTACCACCACATTTAATAGCAAAGCTGGAATTCAATCGGGCAACTATCACGAGTATAGGAAACTCCATAACCAGTTGCCCCTACATTGTGAATTGTGCTCGCTTCTCCTTGGGCTTGTTTTAATAGTAAGTTCCCTTCTACCAATTGGGACACCTCCAAAACCAAGCCAGAGGTTTTTCCATATGGATTTCAGACCTTATTGCCAGCCATTGACATATTTCTCTTGAATCAACCCATTATCCAAGCCCTCCCCACCTCCTTCAAGATCACGATCTGCCTTCAAAACACTTCCAAATTCATCTCCCTCCATAACTCTGTTTCTGGCTTTCACTGGAAGAACTAGATCTGCCAAAGTTTTCTGGGTTTCATCCATTAATTGCAGCATTCTGGTCATATTCTTTGTTAAACGTTCCACGGATCTCTCCAATACAAGTAGGCGCCACAGTTCTAATTTCAAGTCCTCCATCTTCTTCTCCATTACTTCCACTCTGATTTCTGTCTTCTTTTGAGCCATCAGAATCTACTGCTCTGATACCAATTTGTTAGGAATCTGACTGTAAATAGAAAGCATTTCTATGAGAATTAAGAGCCAGCAGTATACTGGTGTAATTAAAAGAGAATACAGCAATGAAAGAAGTGAAAAATAGCCTTTTGAGAGGGCTACTATTCTCCTATTCCATACTCCTACACACTAATTTTTACCTGCCCCCCTCCCTCAGCTATATTTATATCCTACTTGAAACTACTTGTCCAAGTCAGCTGGTCTGGTTAATAGAATTTTGTTCCATCTGTTGCAGGATGGTTCTCAAGTCTTCTGGGCTCTTCTAGAATACATATACCTGATTGGAGGCTTATCACTTCCTGTTTGATGCATACCGCTCTGTGCCTACGGTTGGATAGTATTTCTGTCTTCATTAAAAGAACATCTATAGTTGCAAATCCTGGGATTTATTTGACTTGAACTGCAAGTTTTCACCAGGTTAGGTGCAATTAAACTTAAAAAGATGAGCGTGCGTCTTCTGCCCTTGGTGATGAGCTATTTTATTTATATATAAAAGATTGAACCACTGTTCTGTATGTAATGCAGTCGATTGTTGCTCCTGAAAGCAGTTCGTTATCTGCTTGTCTCTTGTCAAGCTAATGTCTGCTTATTGGGCAGCAGGCAGCTTGATATGCTACAAGAAGAAAATGAGAATATTCTTGAAAAGGTGTAGATCCTTTTTATTCCTTATATTTTTCTCTTAAAGAGCCAACCTTCACTCCAACAGTGTTATATGATTGTTTACTTATTCATTGCATCTTAAACTATGCTTCAAATTCCTTTTAAATGCTCAGAATTGCAGAAGACAGCTACATGGAAGCTGAAGCCAGAGTTAGGGAGCTCGAATCACAGGATTTCTTCTATCTTTTTGTTTGCATGATAAGCTAGTAAAAGCGTTCAGTTGGAAATTCTCAAGCTTTTAAACTAGTTATCTTCCTTGAGCTGCTATTCTACTACTTTCGATTGATCTATAACAGTGTATGTAGCAAGAACTTGACAATATCAGAAGAGGCATTCTTCTCTCTTGAACTGGCGTGGTTAGATGATAAGACAACCTTATGTTAGATAATTTCCAACAATGCAACAATTTTTCTACATATCCCTAAATCTTTTATTTCAAATTGAATATCTTTCTTACTATTTTGAAGTAAAATAATTGCATCCTCTTCAAAATGGAAAATACTATTAATTATTGATAAAAACTTATTGAATATTCTGGTGTCGGAAATTAGATTTCAAATTCTAATGAAAGGAAAATGCACATGCCAAATGAACAAAAATGTATATTCCTTAGTTTGAATTGAAATTTTGAAGTATATTATATAGTATATACAATGTATCAAAGTATGTGGCTTCTACAGGAACTCAAACGTGATTATGACACCAATTTATGACTTGTGTCTTCGAACAGACAATGATTTAAATTTAACCTAGATAATTGTTCAAGGTCAAAACAGGATATTCAATTTAAAACATATGGAGTATTACATGCACTTCCCCCATTTAAAATTGAATATCATGATTTTACCCATAATGGCTTTTATGATAGATTTATTTACTTATTTATTTAAACGTATAATTTCAGGCAGGTGGGGTCATAGCATGTTTTTGTCTTTTGCCATATTTGGTTCATTGGTTCCTTTGGATGACATCATATCCATGGAATGCCACTAACATATTTGATGATTTCTTTTTCCACGATTCTACTTCGTCCATGTTTTCAGCTCATTTTCACTCGTAGTAGGTTATTGCACTTGTACACTAGAGCAACTAGTTTACTACAAAATTTTCGTTTTCCTCTTGGTAATAGAATATTTGCAAGGTTAATAAGTGTAGGTCGATGCATATATACTTCTTTCTGTTAGGTTTGTGGATCGCAAATATCAGCAATTAATAAAATAATTGGTCTTTGTCCAATTAATAGATTTCTATTTATTTTTTAATCTCAACTTGACCGCTACCAATTATGCTTCACGTAGCTGCTCTTGGAGATCTTTGGAAGCTAGGATTTCAAGCAGGTATAGTGAAGGCCACAAGCCCAAAAGTGCATTATAGTTGCCACCTTCTAATTTTCTGATCATTGCCACCTTAAGATTGGCATCGTGTTTTTACTATGTTTTGCATTAGAGATAATCACCTCCTCGGTTTATACTGAAATGTCATGATGTGAAGAAGGTAACTGTAACCGTTGTCATTGCCAACAAAAGAAATCACATTCAATAAATGAAAGTCTGAAAGTAGGATTGCTCTTGTAATATCATCGTTATTGTGACCTCGCAACAACTATCTTCGAACGACTGTCATTTATACAATCAGCCTTCTCCTCGATTTATTTGTACCAAATGTCATCATTATTATGACATAATTGGTATGATGGACTAAATTATACATGCAGGGTTAAGAAAGAAAAAGAAGCTCAAATTTTGTCAACTGTATTATCTCGTCCTGTTGAGTAATGTGTACCCCACATGCCCTTAGTATTTTTCGTACACAATTGATTTATTTCCTGTGTCATGTTAGATACATGAACAGCATTTTTATATGTTTCATGAATCTTCTATGTATCATGCTTACCAGCTAAAGCTTGCTAACAGATTCTTTGCCATGAAACTGAAGATTGAGTTGATCCTGACAGAGGATTTTGTAGCAGATATACATCTGGTGCTGTCTATGATCTTGAACCACTGGCTTCCCGGGTCACAGGTACTGTTTCTATCCAAGCATTTACAAGCATTCGTAACAACAACATTGTTTGAGTTGATGTCCAAACAGACACCACTGCCATCTGCTAGTTCAGAAGAGAGGTGCATTTTAGAATCTGAGATAGTTTCCCATTTTGAACTCGAGCAACTGCAGATTACACCAAGTTTTGCCGGTAGCCCCAATTCATCTGCTTGCAGACAGAAATATGTGCCCTTAATTGTTAGTGTTTTCTGGGGCGTATACGTCCATGCTTCAGCCTCAGAGCATGGACCTAATACAAAGTGTTCATAAATTGATTTCCTTATAATACAGAGACCAGTCATTGGATGGAAAATTACTTTATAGGGATGAATTTCGTCGTAACCTGGCCCTGCATTTAGCACAAAAATACAAATTAGAATCATTTTAGGAATCATCTTAAAAGTAGAAATGGACTTCTAAGCAAACCATAGGCAAAGACTCTTTGGAGCTCACAGGATTTAAGGCAAATTTCATCTTTCTAGGGGTAAAGCATTCCATTTATTATTTATCCACAATAGCGTTTCATTAAATTTTGAAATTATTGCTTTAGTTCTCTAATTTTCTTAATTTCAAGATTTTGCTTCCAGAATAATTTCATCAGACTACATCCGAATTTTATAAATCAAGACTCACTAGGATCAGCCAAATTATTAGTTATTGAAAAATATGAGTCTTTCCAATATTCTATCCATATTTTGTGAGAATCGACCAATCTTGTTGTCTAGTTTTCTGGTATTCTTATTAATCGTTGATAGGGTGGAGCAGCATACCTCGAAAAGGAGATTGCAGAGCAGAAATTCTTTGCAGGAAGCTCGAGTTTCTAATATCACACCAATTCCAATCTAAAACCCCATAATATTCATTCATTCCCACAACCCCTTCTCTCAAATAATAACTCCCAACAAGTGTCCACAATGCCCAATCCAAGTCATATTCAGCTGCCCATCCCATAAAGCAATTGAAATACCTATTGTCATTGACATCAGTGCCCCTCATATCCACTCCAAACTCACTCACAAACAACGGGTATCCTTGGTCCAATACAAACCCTGCATTCCTCATTAGCTTACCCAAAATTTGCCCACAAACTTGGTTTGGATTGGATGTTTCCCACTCCTTTCCATCGGAGAAACCGTACCAATGCACCTCGAAAACTAGCTTGTTAGTGAAGGTTAGTTGTACGGGCTTGTTGAGGGTAAAAGAGAGATCTTTATCGTAATTCAATCCGGATAGTATGACTAGAATATTAGGGTTTGCAGCATGCACTGCTTCAGCACCTTTTTGCATGTACCTACATCATTATAAATGAAAGTATAAGAATAGAAACATGTACACAAATGCTCTTCAAGTTGCATTTGAAGCTTGAACAAACTTTTTTGTTGGTGTCCCTTCCTCATCTTCCCCCTTGTGCATCCTCTCTCTCTGCTGTGTCCTCTTTCCCCTTCCCCTCTACATCTCCCCTGTGCCCCCTCCCTAATCCCCGCTGCTACGTGCCTGAGTATCTCTCAGTTGTCCTAATATCCTCAATACTTATGTATATTTGGTAAAGCTTTAGATACATTATAAGCCGTGAGTCCTATAGAATGTGTGTATAAAAGTTACGAGTCCTAAAGAATATGTGGATAAAAATAATGTTTGACCAGCTTATAAGCTTGAAAATACTTTACCAAGTATACTCATTTGGTGACTCGGGTGACTCGTGAGTAGTAAGGGAGGGGGCTCATAGTGGTCCTGACGGACACAAAAGATGAGGGCAGGGACTGTGGAAGAAGATGATGAACATTTAGCGTTTTCTTTTCCTGGATGTGTGCTTGGCTTTACTTAAAAGTCAAAAAAGGCTACTTTTCATCGTTTTTTTAGCCAGAATCATATTGCTTAGAAAAGCTCCAAAGAAGCTTCTTTTTGGCTTTTAAGCAAAGCCAAGCACGATGCAGGACTATGGCTGAAATCAAAGATAGGAAAAGTTCAAATCATATTCTTTACCCCACCTTAGTACCCGCCTCCGACCCCGCCACATAGCTGTCCGTAGATGGTGGCTTAAATTTGCCATTCATTATGAGAATGAACATTATCCATACCTGTACCAATCATTTACATTCTGTTTTTGGCCTCGGAGTTCATTTCTCAAGCTGATGGCTACTACATTTTTGGTCCCCTCAAACATTGTGGCTACCTTGGTTAGGCCCTTTATCCATATGTCAGGATTGAAATATTGATCCCCAAAGAAGCCATTTCCATCAAAATTGCTGCAACACCAACCTGGCTTGCTTATGTGATTGTCTAATATTATCATCACATTGTTATTTGCAAGACTGGCCACCACTGCCTGCACACACATTTATTACTAATTATACGGAAAAAAAAAACACGGGATATTTGATGTTGTTGAATAGTATTAAAGAAAGGAAACATAAAAAACACGCGGGATGGGTCGAATTTTATGCAATACAGACTAGTATGTAACGCAAATGTTAATTTCGAATATTAGGTAGGTATACAAAAGTCCAATATACTCAGCTATGTAGTGAGAACATATGAAGTTAGAGTATGGTGTATGAAAATTGGGGAAAAAGTAAGGTACGTAAGTAGGAATGGGAAAACAATTTCGCCTTGCATATAGAGACGGATCCAGGACCGTTTTACAAAAAACAAAAAACAATAATTAACGGGCAGGGGACTGGACTGGGATATAGCCGGCCCAATCTCCATAAATCCGTCCCTACTTGAATAGTCTTGCCTTGTCGAGAAACTGGGGGTGGTGGTGAGAAACATGGTACTTGCCTTGAACCTAGTCTGAATCTTATTTTTAAAAATAAGTAACTAAATAGGCGGCAAACGAAGATATTTCAATCCTCTCGTCCTTGTCCTGCCTCTCAATTTTTCTAGCAGAATAGGAATAGGAGATGGGGAGGGCCGCTTCGTTGTCATCCCCATACTTCAAACTTCACAATATTAATTAGAAATCATACAGCTCGATCTCAATACTCACCATTAATATTCAATGTTCATCATTATAATAATTTATGATCTTGTGTTTTAAAAATAAAGATCAACTATTTATTTTCTCCATAATAATAATAATAATAATAATAATAATAATAATTTAGGTTTAACAAACGTTTGATCTATCAACCTCAGCTATATAAAATAATGTTATGCATTTTATGCATTATTTGTGACTATTCATTCTTGATCATAAGATAGTATTCATATATTGAAGAGACCAAAGTGAAACGTTATCAATATATGCACTAATAACATAATTATTGGCATTGGGCAATATCAATTATCAACACCACTTAAATTTTATCACACGTAGACTTGTCACAAAAGGAAAAAGTAGCTACCTACTCTTCTTATCTAAATTAAATTTGCCAAATTTAATCCGGATAGTTTGCTCATTCAATTTGGACCAAGAAAATCAATACGATAGAATTTTTGAAAAGTTATTTTTTTCAGAAAATGAGAAAAAATTGTATACAAATTTATTTTGTTAGGAAAAACTATGATTGAAAATGAATTTGAAGAAAAACGAGTTTTAGTAAATGGGACCGAACATGGACATAATATTATTGTGGGTTAGTTAATCATGCATTACACACAGGACGGAAAATTTCCGAAAGTAGGTGGCAAGAAATGACAGGCACGGCAAAAATATTTTTTTTCTGTTTTTCAATAATTGCGCTAATTTTTCTTCTTACAACCAACTATATTGACAATATTCTTTCCTAATTTGCTGATTATTAAAGCTCTCCCGAATGGAGACGTGCCAAGACTTTTTCGAGTTAATAGAGATAGATTTTCGAATGTAATGATCGGATAAATATCGACAGCAAGACTCATCTGCCCGTAGAATACTAATTTCTATAGATGAGTCTAAAGCTTTTTCGGGTTTAATGGAGAATGACTTCAGTTTATAAGCACAAGGAAACTTAACTAAAGCCCGTTCATCCAAGATTCTTCAAAGTAATGGAGTTGTATATAGATTTTTTCTAGAGTCGATGTAGACTAAACAAAAACAAAGACCATTAAACATAAAATATATAAAGTTTTTAGTCAACTATGAATAGACAATGATTGAGCAATCATGCTTGGTTTACTTTGTTCTTTACGCTTTGCTAGGCGGCATTGTCCAATTCGATGGTTAAAAAAAACAATTTTTCATTCACTTATTTATTGACAAGAAAGCAAATTGTCAACAATGGTGTACAAAGGTAGAGAAGAAAAAGTGAGTTTACCTGGTAAGCACTAATAAGGGAAAGATCAATAATGGAGGGATTATTTGCCTGTAAACCTGCGATGGATTCGACCAATCGGAGGTTATTGAAAGACTGTCTTACAGTGATTGAGGCTAAAGTGTCATTAGTGAACAAGAAAAGTGGCCAAGTTAGCCTAACACAGTTGAATCCCATATCCAAAATCCCTTTCGAAATCACATCCACTGGCTGCTTGCTTAGCCCTTCAGCCACCACCACCTCGAGATGCGATACCCAATTTACGCACGCCAACTTCACCCGCTGGCCGGATTCATTTACAACCCATCGGGAGTTGGTCGAAAGTGGTTGCGCCATGATGACATATAGAAGGAAAGAAGATAGAACACTACATAGGAAGAAAATGGAGGAACTACCCATGTTATTGTTTTTCTTCCTAAGAATTTGGGGCATTGGGTAGGAGAAAAATCTTGAATCCTATTTATATTTTAAGGTCCAAAAGGAGTATAGGATGAATTATGGGACAAGGGTCCTACTCATATAATTGTATTGTATTTGTGGCATGTTTTTTTTGGTTTATGCTGCTCTGCTACGTTTCTTTTATTCCAAGGGAAATCTGCACGTTTTCACATATAATAACTGATTTCAAGCTTAGCATGGAGTTTGACAAAAGGCATGGTATAGTGCCTTAAAAGATCAAGCTTGACGAGTTATTTGATAAAGTAGATTAGATATATTATACAAACTTTATTCTGTTTATCAGTTTATCGTATGGTTTAATTTTGTTACAACTCAAAGGTTAAATGCCATGGTTGGTAGTTTTAAAATACTAGTCATTTTGGTTTTTTGAGAGATTAATTATCGGACTGCACGCGACATAGAAATTATGAGAAAACCTTCGAGGTCATAGTACACAAAGACTACATCTACTTCTTTTAATTTAACATTTTTATAAAGCTTAGTAAGATTCATATCATATTGATGAAAACCTTCGAGGTCACAGTACACAGAGACTAATCTTATTATTATTATTATTTTATTTTTATGTTTCTAAATTTAAATTCTATTTTAAATAATTATGAATATTTTAATATCTAGTCCGTCTGCCCAAAATTTCTGATCAAATTGGATCAGGGAGGGCCGCTCAACCTCTATGTCATCCATCAATTCAATCTATGGGTATTACGAAAATACGAATTCCATCGCAAACGTAATTTGTTTTGAATAGATTTTAGAAGAAGGAGGATTACAAGTAAGGCCTAGTTTATTCGTGTACCGATAGCAATCTATCAAGTCTCACCTCCCTCGTGTGATAATTGATGTTGGAAAAACTTCAAGAAATATTTAGCTACATGGCCACGCGTGCCTAACCTAAGAAATAATGTCCTTTGGAAGACATAAAAGGCTGCAAACAATAATGAAGGAAAAACGACTGAGACATGCTCGATGTACAACATTGTTGACAATTTTGTTTACATAATGTTACATGACATTATGTCGTTGGACATTTTTAATAAAAAAGTTATTTTTGTAGCCAACAACATTTTGCCAACATGCCATATTCTCAGTAAAGTTATGGATATGATTATACAAATAGCAAATCCAAAATTGCTCTGGGGGAGCAATAATGGAGTTCTTAAGTTTATAAATCAATTTATTTAAGTGCTTCCCTCAGATTTAGGTGTCAAGCCGTCCGAACCAACCATCTTTCGATTGTTGTTTTGTTAATTTTGTGAAATCACAAAACTTAGATATTTTTGTATCTTTTATCAATATTATTAGTGGATCGATTAATACGTGACATGGAGTCCGTAGATGCTTCCTTCAAGGTTTACCACGTTATATCTGGTATTCGAATTATTTTTTCCGCAAATTAAATTTCACACTCAATTAAAACAACACTAACACAGTATCAACCAGCTAGTTAGAATCATTATAACTGATTGTAGAAAGTCTTGATGTCGGTTATTGATAGTTATATTAGTTAAACTAAAACTAGTTTTTAATTTATCTAGATTTTAGAATTTATAAATTCTTTTTGTTTCGATTATAGGGAACTTTGTTGTGGATAACGAAAGTGGGCGAAAAGAGGTAGTCGAGTTTGGTTGAAAAGTTGGTCAGCATAACGCAAGTATCATGAACAAGTTTGTCTGCTTAAAAAATCTGCAAACTGGTAAGTACTTGTCCTAAATTCTCCACTATTGCTTCTCTGTTGTACCTTCGATTTGTAATATTAAAATTAGCTTAGAGCAAAAAGTTCATTGTTAAAAGTAAATAAGTAAGTTAACGCATGCTGCTGGCTTTTGATCAAGGCCAGAAACTTTCAAATCCACGTCCATGGCTAACTCGAAGCAAGGTTTGCTGTCATATACTCTCCCGAAAAAGGATGATGAAGAAAGTTCAAGTGATGATGATGATGAACTCCCGCCATTGGAAATCAATACAAACGGGATAAATCCTTTCTGGACTCAGTTGAATATAGATTCGGAATCGGATTAACTCAGACGTTGATTAATCTTGAATAGAATATTGTGATAGTGTTGTAATACATGGCTTATATAGAGTGGAACATATATTTACTGGAATAAATAGGCCAACTCTGAAGCAGAGAGGAGCAAAGCGAGGACATCGGCCTCTCATGCTAGTATTTTACAGTCTGTTGTTTTTCAGGTGAAAAATCGAGTGTCGGACTGGATACCACTTAACATTTCACGGATTACCAATTTAACGTCTTTAAGTTACCGAATGATTGTTACTTATCCGTTTTTAATTTTGACCCTATGTGCGGAATTAATCAATTAAAAGTAACAAATCACTTTTAATTGTTTCTAAAGTCATGAGCCATAAAAGAAAACTATTCGCTTCCATCAAAGTGAACAGTTATTAAACCGTCACTTCTTAATGGACCAATAGAATTTTATCAATAATTAATAAATAGGCCAACTCTGAAGCAGAGATGAGCAAAGCGAGGACATCGGCCTCTCATGCTAGTATTTTACAGTCTGTTGTTTTTCAGGTGAAAAATCGAGTGTCGGACTGGATACCACTTAACATTTCACGGATTACCAATTTAACGGCTTTAAGTTACCGAATGATTGTTACTTATCCGTTTTTAATTTTGACCCTACGTGCAGAATTAATCAATTAAAAGTAACAAGTCACTTTTAATTGTTTCTAAAGTCATGAGCCATAAAAGAAAACTATTCGCTTCCATCAAAGTGAACAGTTATTAAACCGTCACTTCTTAATGGACCAATAGAATTTTATCAATAATTAATCATTAATTAATTTATATAATAATATTACTTGAACCAAATTAATAGATCTTACTTTGGGAACAATATAATGTGAAGGAGAGGCAAAAAAGAAGGCATTCGGATTTTATTAGTTAACTTTTTCAAATTTATTTTTCTCTTTTTGTTTGTCATATTATCCTTGCAATCAAAGATAAATTTTACAATCTTATTACATGTACATCAACTTTAACATCAAGTAAGAAATCGTGGTGAGTTGGAAATTTTTTATACATTGATTTTAACAACACTTAAAACAATCAATGATATAGATTTTGACTCATCACACACCGTCAACCTTAATGTACAACTAGCATAATTGTAAATTTTATACCATGATGATTCTTTCTTTCATTGCAAGCGGTTGTTAGGTGGTCAGGCATGACCTCTCTTGAGGTGGCCTGGTAAAATTAAAATTTTCTGGCCGGGCTTGACATATAAGCTTTTGTATTTTTCTTTTACAAGTTTATCTTTTTTCATTTTCTTTAAATACAGCCCCCGTGGAGATCAGTCCGTCCACTTATATGCGCGGTTCGCTACAGATGAGCCTCACATTGTTTGATTGAAGAGGCAGTCTGGCCGATGATTTGGACCATCATGGGCCCGGCCTTGCTTTTATTCATATGCTAGTTGTTGGGACGACAAACATTTTGTCACCTTTATATGTATAAGAAATAGCCCTGAAGCGACTCGTTTTGGCACCTGTAAATGTGAGGGAGAGATGTAGACAAGCATTGTACTTTGGAAATGGTAAAATTGTTGCAATAAAAAAGAATGCTATCTTGATCACAACAAATAAATGTATAAAGTTGTGCAACACTGAAGATCCTTCACACGAAAATAAAATTCAATTAACAATGAGAACCGAACCAAAGGGTAGTATTATACGGTTATTGTTGTAAAACAAGTCAATTTGTAATAACCCGGTGATAGAACTTATACCATTTGTCATGAATATTAAAGTCAGAATCAAAATAATCACACAACACAAGATTTAACGTTAAAATTCAAGTCTGAAAAAACCACTGATAGAGACGGAGAATTCACTATGATCAATAGTAAAGAAGTATTAAAGGATCTCGTAAGACTCTCAACCTACCTCAAAATATACGAGTCTATCTCTATCTCTATAATCTAAATTCTCTCACTTTGATGTTTTCTCAATGCTATACAATGTTGTTCTATGCTTTCATAAGATTATCAAGGTTATACATCAGGTGGAGTATATATGTAAGAACTTATTACAAATGTTTTGGATGAAATATAATACAAGAAACAAAATAGAATCGACAAAGAATTTCCGCCCAGATAACACTGTCACTCGAGAAGCAGGTGAACAGCAATCGAGACGCTCAAGCGCAGTGACTATAGCGCTGTTTCTCGAGGCCAAATTTCACCGTTTCTTCCATTATGGGCGCCTAGGCACCTCGAACCTAGCGCTTGGAGGCACCCCGAACCTAGAGCTTGGCGCTAGTTTGCTGTCCAAAACTCCAAAACCAAGTTTTCAATTATCCAAAGTTGTTTTACCAATCAAACTTCCAATCATTAATGACTTTGATCATTTTTTCTCTGAGTAAACCCTTGATCTCGTAGTTAACTCTTCCATTCTCTATCTGCCTCTGCACATTTAGACTATAGGCTAATAGCATTGAACCTTGCTCGACACAAGGTACACATTTCCAAAACTAAATCCGCCCCTCACTATTCAAAATGGTTCGATATAAAGTGTAGCGATGAACTTTTCATTGTAGAAAATGTCGAAGACTACATAGCTAAAATCGATGTTTACTTTACTGTTTGGATTGGTAAAGTTTGCTAGTACGGTGGTGAGATCTGCATTGAGGAGATAGCTAATGTTAAGGTAGGCTGCATTTAGTGTGACAGTTGAGATGCCAAATTTCAGAATTCGAGGACGAAAAACTAAGTAAACTATAAGGATTATAAGGCCTCCTATTATTATTATTATGATCCACAAAAATGCTCAAATTACAGCTATAAGCCATGTTATGGGGTTGGTTTTATGATTTATCGGCAACCTTATTGGCCATGTTCATATGCGTGATGATGTGGTGTTCCATGGAATGCCTGTAGGGATGGCTCCTTATGATGTCTTAGCGGACTTGGAGGCAGCAAAGCAATGGAGTCTCGGCGATGCTGTGGTGTTAGGTGGCTTTGACGTTGTGGTAGTGGATTTGGATGTGGCTGCAAGGTCGATTTACTCACGCGTGGTGGAAGTGGTTGTGTAATAGGGTGAGAATTAGAGTCATGGTCGAGATGTGGTGGCAGTGGCGTGCGATTTTGATACCATGGAGGCGGATTTGGATGTGGCTATTTATGTAGTGGTGGTGATTGTGTAGAAAGGCGAGGACATGAGTCATCGTTGAGCTGTGGTGGTGGCAGTGGACGTTTTGACGCAGTGGAGGAGGCAGGTTGCGACAATGATGCCTTGGCGGCGGAGAGAACTCGATTATGGGTGCAAGAGGTCTTGTGGGTGGTTGTGAGGGAATAAAATGGGGGTTTGTTTCTCTTGGATGGTGCCTTAGCATGTCAAGATTGAAATGGAAAATGCAACAAGAAAATGAACAAAGAAGACAGTTGGTAGAGTGAAGAAAAGGCAAAGAATCAAACTTTAGTTAAACATAGAAGGCAAGTAATGTCATGTGCTATGTAAAAGTTTTGTGCCTATACAAGGCTATAACTTCATTATGAATTTAAAATTTCCTCAATCTTTTTGTACCGTCTCAAAGAAAAGATAAACAAGGACTTTGATAGATTTTTTCAAATTTGTCTTGTGATGTGATTTTCAGATACATTTTGTTGGGATGTTGCTTCTTCTATTAGGGTTTCTAAAAGTTTTGTTGCTTTAAATCGATCTAACAATCAACACAACTAAATAATTTAAAATAATTCATGTAATCAACTTTAAAATATAGATATGATTCAAAATTAGTATTCCTATTCAGCCATGAGTCATACACAAACATATATGTATAACTATAAATTTTGTCTCAAGTTTGAAACATTTGTTAGTGCTACCCAAATAGTATGGTCTTAAACTGGACTAAAGGCCCATATATAGAACGTCTGTAGTAATGTATCAAAGACGAGATTAGGGCCCAATTTATTAAAAATACAAGGACAAAAAAATCTTAATTATATATGTTTCAAAAACTAACAAACTTGCGAAAAAAATTTAAAAAATCAGTTGATCACATTTTGTGACCTCTAAAAAAATATTGTGACATATAATTTTATTAAACATGTCACTATCACAGTCACACACGGTATATGATCTTCTAGAATATAATCGATGTTTAGTTCATAATCACAAAAACACAATTTGTGTTAATAATCATGTATTTAATTGTAAAATATACATTTAATATGTTACAAACTATTTATTAGTTATAATTCATACAATTAACTGGTGACGATCACTAATTTTATTATTTTAACTATCATAATTGCATGTTAAGTCACATAGTTCATTCAGATTCTCTGCTGGTATATTCACCAACTTCGTCAGCATACTCACTATTACCTTCTTATGGCTAGTCATCACCAAGCTATTCAACGCCTCTTCACCATAAACATTCGTCACCAACACCGTATCATCACCGTTCTCTACCAAAGCACAAAACCCCACATGTTTATAAAAAGCCACTGTCAAGAAACCACCAGATCTATTGACGTCGTGTTTGTAGGGCCAAGTTGAGATAGTGAAGATTGGACTGAAGCGGCCCACAAGTAGGGACGGATCCAACACCCGGCAAGCCAGCGCGACAGCCCGTGCTAAATCAGCTGAGAAAAAAATTAATTAAGACACACACACACACATGCTATTGCACAGTTTCCATCGAAATGGTACGTAGATCATTTGGAAGAGTTTCGACCTTTCCTCGTGAGATACCTTGGTTCAATTTCTTTCGACAACATTCTCTCTTTCAATTTTTAAATACGGTAAATAATAACTAAATATTAATTAATAATTGTACCATTGTTCAACAAAAAGAAGTGTAGCTCATATCGTAGAAGGGTCATCTTGTGCATTAGAGGTATGGGGTTCGATTTTATGCTTTTCTACTTTTTTGTTTAATTTTTCAATAGAATAAATAACCAAACAATTGTATATTATTAGTTTTCGTTTTCGAAATGATTTCTTTAAAAAATTTATTGAATCAAATTATTACTCTATGATACATATACTTTTATTGTTAGGTTTTATTAATTTATTTTATAAAACTTAAATTTGGACAATCTAAGTTGTGCTCTTTATTCTTTTA
>CAIGRP010082063.1:0-30901 GCA_903798385.1 Fraxinus cuspidata | reverse complement strand
TCTTACTAAATTTAAATCATGTTTACAAATTCTAAGAATTGATACTAGTCGAATTTGTGTTTTCTGTAGGTGTTATTCTTCTTGGTGTTGATGTTGATAAAGCTAATGTGTTTGGTTGCTTATAACATTAGCATCAAGGTGGAAATTTGTGGGATTGTGATGTCATTTGTGACAATTTCAATTCAACTAAGTGCAATGATGAAAAAGGGCTCAGCCCAAATTGTTGGAAACATTATTTCTATTAAAACCATTGTCCAATAACACAAGAAAATAACCTAATGCTCAAGCCCACTTAATTGGGCCAGTATGTTGCTCTGGACCTGATCTTTGGGCAGTACAAATGCTGATAACCCTGGATTGAATTAAACCGTCATTTTGTTGGTTGATTTATTTTGCTCTCTTCTCTTGGAAGCTTTAGGGTCTCTATGACTTTCGTTTCCTCCATCCTTCTTTTCTGATTCTATGTGTGTAGTTCAAAACTTCTGGTTTTGAACTTTGATCTTTGTAATTTAGCTCTTAGTGAGTCTTTGGTTGAGGGTTTTGGAGGTGTTTGATCAACTATTTGATCTTGGTCCATTGTAGTAGCTGTTGTGTCGATTATAGTTAGTGTTTGAGTATTTTGTGGTGATTTATTGTACAGACGGGTACAATGTTTTGATTTTGAACCATATGAATTGATATACTACTTGGTGTGATTGAATCTTGGTTTATTCTTGGTGGATCGATATTTCTGCTTCCGTTGGTTTTACAATTTATTATTTTGAATATGTTACCTTTCCCAATGATTTGTGGTATAAGGCCACAAAGGTTGGAGAAGAAGCAATTACAACGTGTAATGATATTCATAAGTTATCCTCACTTCAAGTCAATATAAAATTTTCTTGCAAACCTATCCGATTGTTATCGAACCAACAGATGATGAATTATTTTCTCAGCGCCTATAAGTTGTGGCACAAATTCAAATGCCCGGAATTTCAAATTATATTTGCATCGAGTATGACTACATCTTTTATCATTTTCGTATAGAAGACCCAAGTTAAAAAGTAGAACAATTTAGGAATGAATCAAGCAAAAGAAAGAGATTAATTGTACCAAATGATGGAATTCCACACAAGTGTTGGGAAATATATATTGGAACGTGATTCGAAGAAATAAAAGCTAATTTGAAGATTTCATAAAGTTTAATGCTCAATATGGAGGCTTAGGACCAATACTGAAGAAGGATGAAACTTTAGGGACTGAAGTTACAATTTTTATATAATTTAGACATGGCCAATATGCACCAGGTCAGTAACCCGTGATAGGAAATTACAGGGCCATTTGTGTCTTGGCCAAAGTGGGCTTGTGTATAGTCGAAGCTATTTCAAAAAAGTGAATAAAATAAGGATTCGACTTTCTGGAAACCGGATTGTATAAGAACTAGGGTATTATAGATTAGTTTTAGGGTTTTTTTAGTCCTATATATATGGGGGAGACCTCTATACCATCATAGATTATCTTAGACCAAGATAAGGCAAAATTCTTTATATATCACGTGCTATTTAAAGTGGAAGAAAGTGCGGTCCAAGGTCATGATTGATGTGATCAAATTTAATGGTTGTACATCTTTTTAAACACGTATTCGAAGTTATGTGTTCTTTTAAAATTTTGAACTTTTGAATTTCAATCATGTTCGATTAACTCTTTCTTGCTAGAATTTACGATGAAACGTTATGAACTATTTTAATTCAAGATTACACTTTTTTTTTTTATTCTTGATGTGGGCTATTGTTATTATTCTATAATTCCATTTTGATATTTGAGCACCATTGAAACATGTTAGTGGTTTATATTTCATTCGAGAGGTTCGGTATAAATTTAGNCTATTGTTATTATTCTATAATTCCATTTTGATATTTGAGCACCATTGAAACATGTTAGTGGTTTATATTTCATTCGAGAGGTTCGGTATAAATTTAGCACATGATAATAAACAATATAGGATCGATCCTACATCAGATAAGTTTTTTAAATCAAGACAATATAAGCAATTTTCCATGAAATCATCTAGATCATCTTAGTAAGACAATATAAGACAATTTTTCATTAAAAACTAAGCAACTTTTAATGGATCCAATATTGTTTATTATCATGTGCTAAATTTATATAGTCTTACTTTATTTGAAAAACTTAAACTTAGCCCATGTTTAACCTCATTATTTAAAAATACAGTTTTTCTCAAAATCATTTTCCACCACATATTCTCCCAATAAAATATTTTGCTCGTAAATCCAAAAATTTTCCTTTTTTAGTTATACATTCTCTAAAAAGTCATTATTACAAAACTTATTTTCAACAAAAAATAATAATAATAATAATAAATGAGGCATAAACATAGCCTTAGTCTCAAGCTCAAAGTACTCAACTTTTGTGATCTTACAACGACTAGTTTCAATAAAAGTATAGTTGATAAACATTTTTCATGGGACAACTCTTTTCATATTATTGCTTATCTACAATCAATTTACTTGCGGGATAAAAGTGCAGTGTTGTCAAATACAAAATAATAATAATAATAATAATAATAATAATAATAATAATAATAATAATAATAATAATAATAATAATAATAAAACTCTACATCGAAATTGTTACAATCATATAGTATTTCTCACACTACAAAATCTTGAATTACGACACACAAGAATACTAACTAAACTTTATCATACTCAAACTATTCTACTCTTGAAAATTCTTCTAGAGTGTTTTTTGAATGTCACACTTAAATTTTTCACTCTTATTAGTGTATTTGTGCGGTAAACAAGCATTTATTTTTATAGTGCTTGATAAGTGTATTTTATACACTTAGTCGGACTACTAAATAAGAATATTTTTGATTGATTTGGATGAAATATAACTTAATTATGTGTTAATTTTGTTTGGTAGGTAAAACTCCAGTCAATTGGATGAAATTGGAAGAAAGAAGTGAAATAGAGTAAAAAACAAATGAAATTCAAAGATTGAGGACTAAATTGCACACCTACAATAGTTGAATCAGACTTAATGTTGATGATTGGAAAATTTTAAGATTCAATTGAAATCAATTGAAAGTTGAGTGATTAAATTTGCGTGAAAAACGAAGTCAAAATGAACAATAAAAACAATAAATTCGAAAAGGAAAAAAAAACATCATAAAAAGTTCAATTGCAAATGAGATAGGACAATCATTGAAGGAAAGCTTACTATCTTACCCTTAATATTTTCAAAGAAAACACTCGTGTAGGGACGACATTACAAAATCTAAAATTATCTAATAAATTTTGTAAAGGGTAATTAATAATTATATCCACACTACAATTTTTGTTTGGGTAAACTGTATGTTAATTTCAATGAAGATCCCTAACGTTTATTAATATTAGGCTTTACAGCCTTAACTTTTTTAATTGCATTTTTTCTTAAACTTTTTGAAGTTAGCATATCGTATTCTTGCTTAGGCAAAAATATTTTGTCAATTTTTTTATTTGTATTGTTTTGTTCTTTTACACGATTAGAAACAAATGCTTTTTGACAAACATTTGCCACAACTCACAAGAGGTCGTGCGAACCAAAACTCTGTTAATAGATAGGAACACATTACAACCAATTGCCAAAACATATAACTAATCCTAACATAAAAGCACAGAAAAATTCATATAAGCAAAAAAATCTTAAAATATGAGGAGCAAATAAGTTTTTTATTGCTGTCCTAAATTTTGTATTAGAAACCTCTACGAGGAGAAGATATGTTAATTAATTGAAAATTAAGGATAAGAATGCAATGAAAAAAATTATGGAGATAAAAGAAAAATCAAAGTTTAGGAAATTTGGTTGCAATTAAAAAACGTATGTACATATAATTATTCTTTTGAAAATTTGCATGGGCAGCTGACCTACTACTTCCATGGTGAATACGTACCTAATCTATATTGTGGTCTCAACTGAAAGTTTGATGGATTTTAGAATATTATAAATTCTTTTGTACCAGCTTCAAAAAATTATCTTGTGAGTCCCTATTTCATTCATGTATGATTAACACTGAAAAGAGCAGTATATAGAAGCAAGCTAGGTAAAAACAGCACCTTCACATCTTTTGATTTTATTAGGCTACAGTGAATTTGTTATTCGTAAATTTTTTCTAATCAGTACAGAATTGAGAGGGAAAAATATGGAAATTAGGAATAAAACAAGGAAAGAATCCAATTGGTTCAATTTTGAGGTTAAGAGTTGACTATTTATTGTGCCTCTTGGATGGACCAGAAGGAGCAACAATGCTTCCTTTAGGCAGTCTTGTTGAAAATAGGCCTTCTGGTAGATAATGCTTCTGCTGGTAATGCTTCAAGATCATTACTGAAACATCATCTTCTCTCCCTGGCCTAATTGCCACACAAGAATTTGCAAGAAGATATCCAATAAATAATATATGAATAATTTTTCGGGTTTTTGAAAATGATAAAGGAGAAGGAGAAGAAACCATCGGAAAACTTTCTGGTCGGATTTTGGAGAGATAAGCAAGCATGCACAACTTTTCTTAAAAAGAAAAAAGGGGTTTATATAAATGTGTAACCATGTTGTGTTGAAGTCTTTTTCTTGTTGATTTCAATTTCTTCAAGGATCCTATTTAAACGTCATATTTGCAAGAATAATAGGCGTAATAGATGTCATTTTGTCACTTCGTTCATTGACTTGAGAGTTAAACCGTTACTGACCGGACTCGACTCAACAAATTGAAATCGATCATAAAAAAACTTTGAACATACGCATAAGGTACGTCAAAATGATTGCGAGACAGGAAGTATAGAAGTTAGGGGGAAATGGGATATATGGAGAATTTAGAAAGATAGTTGTAGCCCCTGTTTGGTAGATATTAAAATCAAATTTTTAGTAGATTTTGATAAAAATTGATTAAATGTGTAGTTGAAAAGTTGTGAGTCCCATAAAATATGTGATTGAAATTAATTATTAAGTTTGACTTGAAGTTTAATTGGATTTTAATCCTAACCAAAGAAGGGCTTAGAAGTGAGATGAAAGCAATAGAGGTTGAATATTCAATGTCAACTATGTAGAAATCAAGTAAAATTAGATGCCGGCATGTTTCTTCAATTATTTTAGGAGTCAATGTGGAAAATTTCCACTTAAATTTCTTGTACGAAATAGATGTTGAATCTTCAATGTCCACTGTGTAGAAATTTAAGTAAAATTAGATGCCGGCTTGTTTCTTCAATTATTTTAGGAGTCTGTGGAAAATTTCCACTTTAATTTCTTGTATGCATGTTATTGGTATAACAAGAATTTCCTTTCATTTGGATTGAAAACTGTGTATATGGTAGTAGATTGCAATGGAGGTGAGGCTAGCATGCCTCCATCTTGTACTTTGACTGTATTTATAAAACATGGTCGTCATATCCAAACTCTCTCGTTTAGGTAAAGTCCTAAAACTCCTAGTATTTCTAAAAATAAATTAAAAATAGATAATAGAATGGCAGTAACGTTCATCATGTCAATTTATTTGTCTCGTGTAAATGAAATCTCAACGCATCACTAAGAAAAGCTTATAATTTTTTTCAGTAATTAATCAACTAATAAATTCTTAGTTGGGGATACTTAAATTATAATGAATCTTATTAAATTCATAAGCCCTTGTTTGAGCCCAAGGAAAAAAAAAAGCATTCTTGAATAATGGTTGACCTCATTTCAGTCACACATTTTTTAATAAAATAATATTACACATAAATTGAAAAAAATTTCTTATTTTTTAACCACACATTTCTCATCAATATACTATTTAAAATACCTCCTTTTTTTTTTTACAAAATTGGACTCAAACAAGCCTTAAATCTAAACTATTGACACCTGAATTTAGAAGAATTTTTAAAATTAATTGAAATCTCAATTGAGATCACCCCTCTTGATATAATATCAGGTCATGTTGATTATAGCCTACCAAATCCAATAATTGATGATTAGTCGTGAATTACTTAAATAGAGGGTATCTTTAGCATGCAAAGTCACCATGAGGAGATCATAGAGCTTCATTGACCAAAATAATCTTAGAACAAAAAGTATTATAAAAAGTAAAGAAGAGAAGTACCATCAATCAACATAGCAGCTCATACCCCTTCGGGGGTGGCCGAGTTGGTGGAGTAGGTGAACGCGGAGATCGAAGGTCACGAGTTCGAATCCACTGTCAACACTTCCTCGATCGAGCCCATCGCACCGGGCTTATCTAGTGCGGTTTATCTTTCCTGTATGGTTTGCGGGCTATTGCACATGGAACGAGTTTTACCCAATACGCACTCATGAGTAGCGGCTACAGGTTCCTACGTCAACAAAAAAAAAACATAGCAGCTCAAACTTCGAACGAGGATCCGTGTTAAATAAGTGACATACAAGGGTGGTTATGTCTCAACTTTATAAAGAAATTAATATTTAAATTTACGTCAATTTCCAACCTGAAATCTTGACCATTATATTTTATAATTTAGGCTTTTTGCAATAGAAAATTAGGAGATAAAACACAGAGGACTAGTAAAAGTGATGAGTAAAGAATTAGGTCGAACGGCATTTGATGAAGAAATATTAAATTCAGAAACAATTGTAATTTTGTACCAAAGAGGTGTGGTATTTTAAATCTGATCTATGTGAATTAAAGTTAGTGAATTTACCTCAAAATTTGGCATATCGAGTAGCCAACAGAATTTCGATCATTTTCCCTCCACGTAAATATTTCCATCATGCTTGAACACCCGGGTTCAAAGAACACTAATCAAGAAAAATGTCCGACGGCCATTGCACTTCGACGGTCAAGTCAACGGTCGAACGAGATAGAATAATTGCAAGAAAAGGTGAAGGGTTTGACTATGATTAAAATAATCTTATCTTGTGTGAAATAGGCCCACGTACGTCTAGTGAAATGGAAATGGGTCAAGTTGGGGCAAATAGACTGAACTCAAGCCCAAGACGGCGTTGCTTGATTAAATCGGTCCAATCCAATCGACAATCAATTATCAACTCGGAAATATGGGACCTCCTCCATCATGTGCATTCCACAACCTATAAATATGATAATAGTTCCTCAAATCTAAGTCGTACAAGTGCGAATACGACTTTGAAATATAAATTGTCAACTAGGAGGACTTACAAATTACCTTAAAAATATGAGATGTCGGGAATTGACGAATTGCAAATAATCTCCAAGATATGAAGGCTTACAGATAACCTTTGAAATATGAGCAGCTCCGGCAAGTGAGGGTTTGCGAACTGCTTCTGAAATATCGTATTATGATTTAACTGGGATTAGGCATGGTTCGGTTCGGTTCTCTTTCAAACTCAAAAATTTCGGGTATTTAGTAAATAAAACTGTCGGGTCTAAATTTAATTATAAAACCGTTCGTGTTCGGTTCCATTCGATTCGGTTCGGTTCTATTCGGTTCCGAGATTCCGTACAATAATTAATTTTTTTATATTACAACAACACTACATTAATTCGACTACGACATATTCAATCTTAACTCTTGTAAAATAACGTAGTAGAATCTTGTTATATCTTTTACACCTCTCTTTGTTGTGTTCTTTATAAATTTGACTGTTAAAATCACAGGAAGATGAAGATGGATAATTCACAATATTAGAACGGTAGAAACAATACTACTGTAAAATAAGAGATTTGAGTAAAAATTTAGGTCAATTTAATTAAGTTGAGCTTGGCTGAAAATTAAAAATGGTAAAATAATATTTTGGGTTTGGGTTAAATTAATTAGTTAGCAATTTATTTTAAAAAATAAAATAATCTAACTTATTTAAGATAAAAAAAAATTTAAAAATTAGAGAAATTCAGTTCTTATTCGGCTTTTCGATTCTTGGTCTAAAATGGAGAACCGAATCAAACTTGTCGATTTTTTTATTCAGCTACTCGTTCAAGTATTTAATTTAAGAAGAACCACTCGGTTCAGTTCAGTTTGATTCGGGTCCTATTCGATTTGGGAGTTTTGTCCAGTCCTAGATTCAAAGAAATTTTTGATAGCATTTCCTTTGTAATATGGGCTAAATCAACCTAAAATACAATGCAATATCTTCGGTGCATATATACAAAATAAATTGGAGCATATTTACTCCTCAAAATACTCAAGATGATAAAGTAATAATAGCAAATCAAATTTATAACATATAGAGAGCCTATCATATATCATAGAAAATTATATGCTTGCACGGTTTAATGTAACAATATTGCTAGTGTGAAGCAAGTTACATGTTGGCGACAATAAAATGATAGTGTAGATAATATGACATGCATATTGGTAGTAATTAAAATAGCATCATGACACGCTAGCAATGATATGTCATGCGTACTTGACAACAATAGTATAATGCACGTGTTAGAGTAATAATGTAATGCTACTAGGATACTAGTATCATAATAATTCCCTAAGTCCAGGTTTACCATTTATGTGAGGCATTGGACTTGTAAAATGTAGAAATATATGGCACAAATAACAATAGCGAAGAGGCACACTTAGGAGAATAGAGGCTCGAGCCGCTCGACGAAGTGGATGTACATAGAAGAATAAAGGCTCGACTAAGCGGGTGCACTTTGGAGAATGGATACCAAAGAGGAACTGCCACTGATATCGGAAGTGGAGGAAAGGACATTTGTTTTACTTATTAATATTTTTATAAATAGTTATTCCAATTTGAAAGAGTCAAATGTAAAACTGTAAAGTTTTGATATGTTTATCCACTTCGCTAATTATTTGGCATGGTGCAAGTTAGTGGTTCAGAGTGTGTAGATTTTTTGAGTTTGTGAGATTATGTAATCTCCATTTATTGAGTATCTTCAAAAAATTTTTATTTATAAAGAATATTTTAAATATTATAAAGAGAATTTTTAAATTTAGAATGTCAAATTATTTATACACTCCAACAATGCTCTCTATTTTGACTTTTTAATTTTCTGTTCTCAATAAAAATTTATCGATTTCTCCTTATATTTTTTTTAACATAAATTCGTGTACGTCTGATGGGCTGTGATGTCATTTATTTGATAAATTCATCCGATCCACTGGGCAATGATGAAACTGGGCTAAGCCCATTTGCTGGAATTAGTTTTTAGCCATTACCCGATAACACAATGAAACTGGCCCAATATCCATCCCAATAAGTTAGACACGTGTGCTACTCTTGAACATTGATCTTCAACTGAATCTACGGTGATGGATTGGTGTATTTACAGCCCTTGAACAGTCACTTATGGATGAATTTTTCATTCAGCTTTACTGTGTGCGAAGCTTTTGGGTTTTCTGTTTTTCGTCTCTTCAGTCTCTCTTTTGATACTTTGTGTATTGATCAAAACTTCTGGTTTTGTTCATAAATCTTTGTGATTAGGTTCTTAGTGAGTCTTTGATTGAGGATTTTGATTTGTTTGATCTTGTTTACATCGAGTAGCTACGGTGTTCGATTCTTTAGGGTTTTAAGTTTTTGTGGCTGTTTCTTTTGTACAAAAGGATACAATGTTTGTTCTGAGCTCTATGTGATAATCGATCTCTTGATGTTGATGAACTTTATGTGTTCTTCAAGTTCTTGATTCTACTACTTCCGTTGTGTTTTTGGCTCTACAACGCCAATCAATTAAACTGTTGTTTGAATAGTTTAAAAAGTATAGTATTGAAATTCGTAACTTATTACAATCACCATACATTAATAACAGAGTAAGTTTTCCTATAAAAATCTTAAGAGCCAAACTCACTCTCTTTTAAAAAAGTTCAAAGTCTCTTTGATTTAACATTTGACTCTTTAAAATAAAGAACATTTTATACTTGAAAAATCTCTTAAAATGCTCTAGAGTGCAGAATAAATGAAAGAAGAGAGAATAAACTATTTGACATTTCAAGAACCTCAAAGCACAAATCCTCGACATATTTTTGGAGGCAACAAATCAGACAATGCCACTTTCCTCTAACAACCCGAACTTCAATACCAGATTCATCGAATTGCTTTCAATTTCAATTGAATACACACACACACTAAACACCACCAGGTAACATGTCACACTACAATAAATTATGTAATAAATTTTATAACCAACCATTATCGCCCATTACCTATTGTAGCATGCCATATCAACCGAGTGGTTAGCATAATCTAACCATAGGTGCTTAGGAGATTAGTCGTGTGTTTATATATATTACCTTATTTCAAAGAAAATTAAGTTGCGTTTTATTTAACAAAAAACACCATCAAAGCCCGAGCGGAATTATTACACCACGACCTTGTTTTTTTTTAAAAATAAATCAATTTACATTGCTATACTAGAGAATGAAATCAAAAAGGGGAAATGGAAAATAGATAAGCAACTAAATACGCAAGCTGTCTAAGGTGTCTAGCCTCTTAATGATTATAAAAATCAATTACGGAAATGTTAATCAGAACAGTACTAACTGATGAAAGTTTGAAGTGTGGAGAAATGTAGCTGAAAGCCTATATTGGTTTTACAGTGAGTGCATGTGTTGCACATGGTACTAATCGAGGCTCTGTACCATAATGGACAAGATTACCAACTTGTGCCGTGCTTGAATCCTCTGTTTCAAGCATGCCATAAGTTTACAAGCATGCCATAAGTTTACAACATATGAATACGTCCCCAGTGCATCTACTTCTAATGCAGATAATCGACTAGATATGCAGAAACCAATAGCAGCAGATTATTCGACATTTCCTAAGAAAACTACATTTGAAATTTTGATACATGGTAAAATGGAACGAAACCTTACTTCCAGCAAACTGCGAAAAATGAGGCGTGAAATATCATGATGTAAAGAATGTCCAGAGTTTTCTACCAATTGACACTTCACCAGGATGCTCAGAATGGTCATCTCCATCACCATCTTCATCATCCCCATGCGACGTGCTGTCTTGTTCATCTTCACTGTTGTACTCTGAAGTACCACCATTCACAGCATTGGCATTGTCGTCAATGCCATCGATCGATGTCTTCAACTGCGTCACAGCAAACAAAAGGTTATACCAAGACAGTAAAGTAAATTCAACTAACAATCACTAGCTTGTCCAGGATCAAAGATTTTACCACTTGAGTTTCAACATTTCTATGTGATGTAATCTCGATTATTGGTGTTGGATTCTCATTCTCGCTGGCAATTTCAACTGTCCGCGTAGAATTAATTTCATTATCTCGTGACAGAGTAGGACCGTCACCACCAATTTCTTTCTCGGCTCTACTTTCACTGTCCACAGAAGCTGATATGTCTGTGCCAACACTGAGCAAAATTACGACAATTAGCAAAGACAACCATGTATTTAGTTAAAAAGGTGGAAACTGATAGTAAAAGAACATATAAATATAAAATAAATTACTAATAGTTATTCAGAACTTTCGAAGTTCAACTCAAACGAGATCTATAACCATAATTGAACATTAATTATAATAGAAAAAGAAATATTTTACATTGGAACTATACAATGAAGTAATTCTACAAATCATAAAACTATGTTCTGTGTGCGTGTGAGAGAGAGAGGGAGAGGGAGAGAGAGAACTAGCCTGACTCATTCTGAGACGTTCAGATTTAGAAGTTAAATTGAAGATAAAATCTTCTAATTGGGAGGGGACTTAGGCTAGGCTACCTAGGCTCTATTGTTTACAGAGTAAAATCTGAATTTGGTCATATTCTAATTCTCAAATGCTAATCAAATTATAAAATAAATCTTAAAAACTTTCTGCATTAGAAAAGTGTAGATCAAATTATTCACTATTTAGAAGTTCTTTCTATAAAATTGACCCTGAAGAAGGATTTTTAGTCGTTAAACGAAAATGAAAACAAATTACAATGAGAAACATGTGAAAAGAATGGCAAACTCAGTGGAGATAGTACAAAAATTATAATAATATGATCTTTGCCATATATGGTGCAAATATTAAACAAAATGCAAAAGAAACTCCTAATGTTTCAATGCATGAATCAATAAAAAAAATTGACTTTAGAGCGCAAAAATAACCTTTATTCTATCAGAATAACTGTAGCCATTATCAGTTTTCTCTCATTTGTTCTTCTAACACATGAATTCCATTTTCGAACAAACACATATGAGCAATGCAAGTGCATTACTTCCAGTACCATAAATGTAACATATCAAGAGCACCTTCTAATAAAATAGTCACAACATTACTGAAAAAGAATTCCAAGCAATAACCGCTTGGGTGCACGCGTGAAAGAAGGGGGGGGGGGGGGGGGCGTATACCATGTCATAAATTTGGTCATTACAATAAATCACAAAAATACATATAACGTATTTGCGAAAATGTAAATATGAATATGGATTAAGTGTCTGCATTAGAAAGTGATGTGTGACATTTTTACGAGTGTTTTATTAATTTCAAGAAGATGTATGCCACTTTTTATTTATTTTTGTGAGAATGCTTAGAGAAATCAAATGGAGGATGACAAGGTTGATGGAGTTGGGTCAAACAACATAATCATGGATGTCATTAGGTACCCTGCAATATACACATGACATGTACTCAAAAAGGAATTGTGCATCTATTTTATCGTTAAATGATTGAGGCTTGTTTACTGGACACTTCGGAAGTGGACAAAGCATATCACAGGCGAAAATGGAAAGAAATTAAAAGAGAAAAAGACAAGATAGAGAATAAGAATTAATACTGTTTAAGAGAGGTTAAAAGGCAAACTTATTCACTTACTACTCAGATTATTACCCTTCCTTACTATTCAGTATCATCCTTTCTATTCAATATCATGTGTTTGCATAAAAAATCGGATCTTATAGACTTACGTCTTGCCGTGCCGTTTCCGTAGATTGTAACGCTTCTTGCCAGCATTTTGCACAGCTGGAGCACCTGTTTGACGCCTCTTCTTGATGCCACCTGCCATGACACTTTCAGATTGTACTTCACTATTATCAGCCTCCAGGTCACTCTCTGTCATTTTAGAACTTTGTGCACGAGTTCGCTTTCTTGTACCAGTTGCTTTCTCAGCACGACTTTCCTCATTTATATAAGAGGAATCATTAGTTTCCTCCCCTTTCACCTCTAGTTCTCCTGATTTCTTTCTTAAGATAACTGCAGCATCTTCAACCACTGCCTTCACAGAGCGCGTTCTATGGATTCCTTCCGGTTGTTTAGCAGGTTTGCGACGGTTACTTCTCAACTGTGATTGCTGTGAATCTTCCAGCACTTCTTGTTTTCTTTCATCTTCTTCAGGAATACCATATCCTCGTGCTTCAGTGTCAATCCACGTGCTTGGTCCATCAGCCTTCTCTGCTGCACTTACAAGTGTATCATCCAAGGCTTGTTCAAAGTTATGTGGAGTCATGTGCTGGAGTTTCTTTTCAGGGGATGAGTTAAAGATCCTTGGCGTGCACTTCTGGAGCAACCAAGAGATACGGCCTCCAGATCCTGATGATATGGGATCATTCTCACCAGGTGATTTCTTGACATTTGCTCCATATGAAGCGACCTTCTCCAGAAGCTCCTCTCCCTGTGCCTGAAGAGGGGCATCCTTGTCATCAAGTTCAGTCAAACGAAGATCAGATAATATATATGCCCTTGCAATCTCCCCACAGTTTTGGCAACTCTTAAGTGTCTCGACCAATGCAAGAAATTGGCTTCTCTCCTTAATAAATTGTTGCCTCTGAACCTTAAGCTTCTCACTCAAAACACCAAGTTCCTCAATGTCTTTGTGCATTTCAAGTTGTTGTTCTTCCAGCTGCTGCTTGTTCAAGGCAATGCCATGCTTGTCCTTCTCTAATCTGCATCTCTCAGACTTTATTTCTTCCATGTCCTTCTGGGTAACGTCTTTTAAATAGCTTATATTGCCAAGTTCTTTCTCTCTCTGTTCCCTGAATGTGCTCTCTCTCTCCTCCAGATTTTTCTCTATTTCCTCTTTCTTATTCAGCATATCAGCCTCTAGATCCGCCCTTCGAGTTTCAAAATCATGAACTAATCGATCATGTTCACTTTGAGTTTTTTCAGACAACGCTAACTGCTCGTGCCTCATTGTGGCATCAAATGATTCTTTCTCTAACCTAAGTGCCTCCAACTCTCTCATAATGTAACTCTCAGTGGCAAGTTTATTTTCTTTTAATTGCTTTTCTTCAGCAGTTTTCAATTTCTCAAGCATCACTTTGTGTTCTTCGATTTGTTGCAATTCCCCAGTAACCTCAGCTCTCTTTACATCCAAAGCCTCCCATTCCTCTTCAAATTTGCTTTTATCTCGTTTCAAATCCCCAGCTTCCTTAAATAGCAATTCCTTTTCATGTCTGTACCTCTCTATCTCCCGTTTCAACTCCATTTGTAAATGGATATGCTCCTTCCGCTCAGTCTCAGTAGCTTTAAGCTTTTCAGTTTCTTCACGAATCTGTAATTCCTTGTGATTAATTTCAGCCCTCATCTTCTCAAACTCATCTTTGAGGAGCTGCAAACTTTCCTTTTCAGAGAAATTTTCTTCCTTTAATAATTCCAGATTTTTCTCCTCCTTCTTGATTGACCTTTCCTTTTCCTTCACAGCTTTCAACTTTCCTTCAAACTCCTTTTCTTTTTCCTTCAACCTGTCTGACTTCTTTTCCAACGCCTGCTCCCGCTTTCTCAGCTTTTCCTCCATATGGTTGATTTCATTTTCCTTCTGTACTATGTTATTGAATTTAATTTTCTTCTCTTCCTCAAATGACTTCCTTTTCTCTACCATTTCCAACTCAAACTCCTGCTTTTTTAAATCCAAAGCATCCCGATGTTCATCGAGAATCTTCTGAATCTCCACCTGAAAAAAATATTTCAGCCGTTAGCAATATCAAGTCAAATTTTCAATTTTGAATCTGAGAATTCAAACCTCGTACAAGTTACAGTATGCAGAACAAAAACAGAAACGCTCTTCACTATTCAGAATAAAGGTGGTGTACCAGGAGGAGCCTTCACTAGATAATCCCATCAATTTATAGTGAAATTTTGAAAATAAAGCATGGTATAATGATAAAGAAACATTATTTGTTAAGTTGAGCACTTTTGAGTTCAAAAACTATATAAACAAGGGAAATGCTACTAATCTTTACATATATTAACTTCTATAATTCCAATCTGTATCTACATATAAGTTTCAAGCAGGGAAAGCAAAGTCGTTGGTATGCTAAATTTAGCGTTCAAAAATGCTATCATAACCAACTCCAAAAACTGTGCTAATACCAAGTTAGTAGGAAAATGGTGCTCCCCATTATCTATCCATGCAAGAGAAAACAAACATTTATTGTATTCAACTCTCAGTAGCAACACCTCTTTGTAGAGTACTTGAAAGGATTCAAAAGAAACATTAGCACTCAAAAAAATAACATCCAAAGCTGAGCAAATATTAAAATAAACATTATAACTCGGCAACTAGGCAAAGGCATTGGCAGGGTTGGGGGCTGGGGTGGGGCAGGGTCATAGTGAAGGTGGGAGAGGAAGAAAACAAGGTCTGTATTTTTGGAATTTTAAAAACAAATTTTTGTTATTAAAAGTTTGTACAAGGCATCTTGTCAAATTGTGCTAAAAAAAGTTGGGCCTCTTTATCTCTATTTAAAATGTAGTTCACTTCTCATATTCGATAAAATTCCAGTAAGAGTTGCATTAGGCTACCCAAGATCTACAAACTGCATATTCATACATCTTAGACATCACAATTTCCCCAGCCACCACACACTTAAATATGAAAATTTTATCTTTCATGTTTAGAGCTAAAACTCTTCCTCAAGTATAATAAAACGAATTCTTTAACAGTCTTTAACAGCAGATACTAAGCAGTCAATTACTTTTATACTTTGTAATCCCTCAATGATTATAAGCTAATTAAAAAAATGATTAGAGCAGAAAATCATCTAAATTCACAATTACTATCGAATGAAGATATTCCCAGTTCAATGTCTAATTCAATTCAATGCTAAGATTTACTCTTAAGAAGTTAATTTTTAGACTCAAACTAATTTTTTGAAGGATACTAAAAGAAGCATCAATCAGAAGACACCAACCAAGTCAATCAATAATAAGAAATTGATACAAGCAGCCTCAGGATAAAAGTTTATAGACCACAAAATCTAAAAGAATATCAAAGAAAGAGAACATCCAAAGAGCAGTTATTTCCCACAAACATAAAAGAAAGAGAATAAATTGTAAATGTGTAGGAAAAAAATCAGGCTGCATAAACTAAGGTACTGCAACATACTCTCTCTCTGGCGCCCAGCTTCTCCGTCAGACTAATCAATTCTTTCTCCTTCATCTCTAGATCATTTCTCAAAGACTCAGCTTTCTGCAAACAAATAAAGAATGATATTGATCCACGGACCACAATACTGACCTTTATTAAATACCAGAATATGGAGATAGGTCAGAACTCACCTCCTCTTTCACAGTTAGGTCTGCAAGGCTTTTGTTAATATCATCTTCTTTCTGCTTCAAAGTCGAATTCATCAATTCTACCTTTTCCTGCTCTTCTTCTAGTTCTCTTTCTTTCTTAATGAGCATCCGATCGACTTCTTTTGCCTTTTCCTCTCTCTCATAAATCATACTACGACCCTGACAAAGTCTCTCTTCACCTTCTTGCAGCTTCCTTTCCCACTCTCTTAGATCTTCTTTATGCTTCAAAACAGTGGCCTCATGTGCTTCCCTCCTGATAACATGTCAGAAAGCAAAAGAGTAACTAAATGATATATCACCACAGCAAAAATATTTTTAGTAATTTTCCACATTAATCATACTCAGCATTAAAAAATTTTCGTTCGCTTGTAACTGCACTTTCACGGGACTCAACCTCCTGAAATTTCCTCTCCATTTCCAAACTCTTTCGACTTGCCTCGGCGAGCTTTGCATCAGCAGCCAGCAACTTTTCTTGCACTTCCAGAGACTTATCATGAACCCTACCAACCAAAGCATGAGCATCGGCAAGTTTAGTTTCAGCTGCAAGCTTGATCTGTTCGTGCTCCACACGTGTTTCACGTAAACCCTTCTCAAGCTAGATATGGATAGTGTTAAAAAGGTCATTAGCAGAAGACAAAAAAGAGACTGCAGAAAAATAAGCAAGACAACATAACCAAGAAATTGCCAATAATTAATTGATTGACACACGCAGAAGAATTTAAAAGTTAGTATTAGATGATTCATATCTTTAAATCCTTTGTCAGGTCTATTCATGAGTTGAAGTAAGCAAAGAAATATATTATTGCAAGTTTATAAACTTTCAAGTATCAGTACATAACATGACATCTTAACCTACTACCTTTAAAAAATCTGACTTTATCCAAGAGTCTAATTGATTATATCACATATTCAGAGGAATTAAAATTTACCTCTAAAACAACTCATATATTTTACCAACTTTGTTATGTATTCACGAATTAAATGGGAAATTAACTATATTACTCCAAATTTATAAATATCACAGGATTTATGATGTAACTACACATATGCACTCATCTTAACCTATAACATCATTAAAATGAAATCTGAATATATCTAACAATCAATTCTGAAACAAAAGAATATAGGCAGTATATATTATTTAGCATATTCTTTGCATTTCCCCCTTTGGAGTAGGTAATGCCATCAGTTACAAACACTCTACACAAAACTATTGCCCATCAATTAGATATAATCACTGATGCACAAGCCGAATCCAGAAGCTTAAATGTCAATAACATAAGCTTGGTGGCGTGACAGGCTTGGTCAGAAGTCCAAGAGACATGACTAGATAGATTTAATCATAGAGAACTTAATTTCTATGAAGATGTAATGATCAATTACAGTGTCCCCTAGGTAGCTTAAAAAAAAGATAGTAATTAAAGCCATTTCACTGTAGACCTGATGTAATATGATGAGCCATAATACAAGACATGTAAACGCATATGAACTAATCTGATAGCTAAAAGAAAACGAAATAATGGATACTATAAATTGAGGGTCTAAAGCATCTCTTGAAGAGATCCAATAAAACAACAAATAAACAACTGTTATAATTCGAAAGATGGAAAAGGATGGCCAGGTAGAAGAAATATCTTACATCAGCCACACATTGCCTCTCAACATCCAAAGCTTTTCTAAGGTTCTCTTCTCGCGTCTCTGCTTCCGCAAATGCAATTAAATGAGCTGTCTGCTCACGCTTTAGAACTTCCTGGGTTTCTAGAAGCACTTCTCTAAGTTCTTCTTGCTTTGAAGCCCACTCCTTTTTCTCAATCAATAGCAGACCCATATTATATTGATAGTCGAATAGCTGTCCAGATGATCAATCACAATATTTTAGGAAAAAGTCTCACATCCAATAAAAATGAACTAAAATTCAGATATCAAGACTCATTTTTATTATATTTTTTATAACTAATAATCATTATTCATATTGACGCCCAAGAATGGAAATATGTCTCTCTCTTTTCCCAAATTAAAAATAAAAGGAAAGCAATAGATGTTAAATAAATTTGATTTATAGAAATACTTTGTTGGCCCCATGGCATACAACATCCCATTTCTCATTTAGGTTTAGATCGTCAAATTTTACAATATTTTAAACTAATCACCACATATAATTATTTTAAGCAAAGGTTATACCAAATTCGTCCATATAGTCATTTGAGACTTTTCACAAATCATCTCCTGATTAAACAGGCTAATCTTAAGCACCTAAATGCTCCACTACAAAATGATAGCATGAGAAGAGGTTGAATCTTGGCCATATGGCTAGTGTATTTTTCGAGATGTCAGAGAAATATTCAGATTTAAATTCCTAGTAAATGAATTTCCATGCTTATTTATGAAACCCTAAGATAGCAAGGCTTCATAAATCACTGTAAATTATGTAACAATTCGTCACATGCATTAGATGGACATATATTTCCAACAATATGCAACTTTCGTCGTGATATAAACCAAAAGATATACCCAAATTTCAATTGAAACCATCCCATGCTCGATAAATGGCTAATTCTGAGGAAGCACACAACTCTGAACTAGATCATGAGTAGAGACCTAAATGCGAGGAGAGATTAAATATGGTTATACTCATCCGCTCGGCATTTACAATCCCATGGGATATCAATATATCAAACTAATATTCATAAATATGAGTTATGCAACTCACTGAACTGAATTCACAATTATCAAGTGGACACCATTTTCAACCTAAAGCTGATTTCAGAAGGTGGGAGGTTTTTGACAAGCAAATGACAAGCCCAAATATACGTAGATAACAGCTGCTAACTAAGCCATGTCAAATACTGTATGTATAGAACATCAAATTAAGTTGAGCTAGAGTTGCTAGAGTTGTCAGCTCTGGAGAGCAATGTTTAGGGATATAAGCAGACAGTGACACATGCTTCCAAAATTCTGACAAATAAGTGCAAGAAAGAACAGTGAAGATTTATATGGATTATGAAGTAAACGATTGGAGCTTATGCTTTCTCCAATTAAAAATAATAATTTTATTTAAATTTTTCAACTTTGTAGGTCATATGGACCATTCAAATAGCAAATAAAATTTAACTGAACATAGCATACTAATATAGTATGATACGTGTATTATTTACCATTTAAAAAATCATATCTGGTTTCCTTGGAAACATAGATCCTTCCCCTCTCCCAACAAATTAAATTCAATGCAATATTACCACCCAATAACAGATTAATCTACAAACAAGGTTGAAGTACTAATATTTTGGCAGTTGGCACTCATTCGTCGAGCAGCTTTGCATCATTAAAGGTTAAAACTCCATACAAACTGATGTTTTTCACCAGCTAGATACAGGGCCAGCACACTGTGCTGGAAAATACTGAAATCGAAAAATGATCTGTTAAAATTTGAGCAGAATCAAGTGGATTAAATCAAAGAGGAAGTATGGCATTATTTTTCTGTGGTGGCAGCTTAACAAAAGGACATCTAGACTGCCCGGACACCATAAGCATTTTGTCAATATTATAGGTAGTAGTAGTAGCTGCATAATTATCATTGTGAGTGGAAAAAGCCCCAAGTGTCTATATATTCACCTATCAACACAATATCACTATTAAATACTACTTCAACACAACCAATTAGCTATCATTTAGTTGTAATATTTTCACAATTCCCACATTACCACCCAAGAAGCAAACTTTTAGTGCCATTATTATTCTAAAATAATGCTTACCCAGTCCACGTATATTAAAAAATAATCCCAGAAGTTAAATTTAAACACAGGAAAAAGATAAGAATCTGAAAACTACAAAACATTTAACATTTAATATTCCAGCGGACATTTCTTTTTCCTTCTAACCTCTCTTTCAACCCGTGCAATCCTCTCTTCCAATGCCTCGCGGTCACGCCTCTCCAAAGAGAACTCATCCAAGAACCCCGCCTCTCGAAATCTCTTCCAATCCTCCATATTCTCCAAATCATTCGCCCTTGTTATGTCTCCACTCTCACTCAAGAGCCCCAAAGGCGGGGGTGGCGCTGCGGGGCCATCAATATACGCCACGGCCTTCCCCTTACCAGTAGGGTTCGGGGTGTTTCTATCCGGACGTGGCTCTGATTCCCTCCTCGGAGTGATTGATAATCCCGGCCACTGATGCTTCTGTGGAGTAAACATCATCAAATTCGGGCCTTAAAATAAAACCCTAATAAAATAATCCGAATTTGTAATCCCAGGAGTAAAATTGAAAGGAAATTCTTGATTTCAGAGGTTTAACAGTTGAATTGAAATAAGAAAGGAATGATAGCAACGGGAATTAGGGTTTCGAGTATAATCGAACAGTCTAAGGAAGAAACTACTTTTTGTGATGCTTTCTTCTATCGTTAGTGTAGATGATCAACGGTCGAAATTCGATTTAAAAAGTGTTATATTTGGAGGGGATATGACGGCTTTACCCTTGGTTGAGAGTCCTAGTGTTGGCAACGGGGAGGTTTGAAGCGTGGCCCCCGTCCCGCGACTCTCTACCCCACCTCGCACTGTGCCCCTCGGGGTGGGGCGGTGCAGGGCGCGTTTCCCGCCCCGTTTAGTTTTTTCTTTTTTTTTTCAGTTAATTATTTTTTTTATAGTTTATTAATCTTTTTTATTATTATTATTATTATTATTCTTGGCGGGGCTGGCCGGGGTAAATTGCCATATTTGCTTGTAGTTTTTTGAGGACAAATTTGAAGTTTCCAACTTTTTTTGAAGGAAAAAGACAAGTTAGTCCCTGATTCACTAAATGTAACACGTTTGCTTGAGCTTAAAAATTTACTTAAAATTTAAAGTTTTTAAGCTTACACTAGTGCTTTAAGATAAAATAATTTAGGGCTTGTTTGAGCCTCATTTTTGTCAAAAAAAAAATGTGTTTTTGAATAGTGTATTAATGTGATATGTGTGGTTAAAAAATAAGAAAAAAATTTGAATTTACATGTAATATTATTTTATTGGATAATTGCAGCTAAAGTCTCAAATCTTTGAAACATTAGTAGACTTTTCTCGAAACTTTGATTTGTTGCAATTATCACCCCTAACATTTTCAAATGTTGCAGGTGAAGCCCTTTTGAATAGTTTACATCCATAATTCCGTCATTTGACCAAAAATTTAATTTTGACCATATTTTTATTTTTTTTAAAAAGGGCAAAAGAGTAAATTTTCACTTACCTCATTAATTAATTAAATAAAAAATAAGGAAAAAAAACTCACACATGCCTTCTTTCTCTCAGCCCTCACCTCCACCTCCATCCCCACCTCAAACCCAAAATCCACACCATCCACTGCCACTTCCATCGACCACCTCCACAGACTTGAGATTATCTAATTTTTAGCCCGGAGATAGATATTGGCACATCTAATGTATTTGAGAATTGATTGGAGTCCTCTCTCTCAATACTCTGTGTTTTTCGCGTCTCTCTCTGTAATTCTTGGGACCTTGCGAGAAACAACGAACAACGCTTGGGTTTGTGGTGTCTATAATTAAATGCAACAACCCTTTTCAAAACCCAACTTTAAATTTTAGTTCTCCTAGATTTTTCATTCAGTCTTTTGATATTTTTGTCTCGGCGTTTTTGGTCAATTGAACCCTTAATTATATTCAAAGAGTTTGTTGTTGAATTAAATTGTGTTTCAATTGGCGAGATGGCAGCAGAGTTGGATGAGGAAAAGTTATGGTTGCCGCCTCAGTTTTTAACTAATGATTTACTGATTGACGGCCAGAATAAAATTCATCAGACTAAGAAAATTGATGACTTTTCATTCTCGTTTGGAAACTCATTTGGTCCTTTCTCGGATCTGAGTTCGCCAGTTGAGTCGATGGGATATACGGAAACAAAGAGCGACGAGGATGACTACATGTTTGAGTTAACTCACAAGATAGCTCAATCTACCATTCAAGACTCTAGTTACTCGGTTGAAAACAAAAAAATATACATTTACTTTCTACTCTTTTTCTTTATTATCAATTGTCGCACGAAGAGTCCTCTAATTGTGGGTTTAATTTTTTAACAGGGATGGTGGGTTTCTGGTTCTCCACAATCAACTCTATCCAATGTTATAGGACATTGTGGGTGTAACCCGGCTTCTGACCTTCGGAGCCCCAACTGCTTGTCGAAGGTTTCTTCCATGCCGGATGCCTATCGAAAAATTCCGACGTCTTTGGATTTATTGTATGTGGCTGCTAAAGAGGTTGCCCAGATGCAGTGACGAACCTAGGATTTCTAGTTAGCACGGACGACCGTGGATCATCGACCGTTGTCAGCAATAAAATATTAAGAGCCCCGTTTGATACCCTTTATTTTTTTTTGCAAAAAATGTATTTTGGAATAGTGATTTGATGGAGAATGTGTGGTTAAAAATAAGGAAAAGTTTTGAATTTACATGTAATTTTATTTTATTGAAAAATGTGCGATTGAAAGAAGCGAAAAATATATTTTTGAAAAAAAGGGAAATCAAACAAGGTCTAAAATTTAAATATAACAATTATTTTGTTCAAACTGAATATATATAATTTTGTTGTAAAAATTAACAATATTCACCAAATTAAACATTTTACTTTATTTTATAAACGTAAATAATTAGTGAAAATTATTTAAAAATAATTTTTTTTCTAAAATTATTTTTATAAAAACTTTGGTTAAACATTTTCCTTTATTTTATAGACCTAAATAATTAGTGAAAAAAATTTTAAAATAATAATTTTGCCTAAAAAAAATTTCATACTTCAATTTTTTTTTATTGATTTTTATTCAATGACCAACCGGTTCAACCAGTAAACAGAGATCCAGTACCTTGTCCGGGTCGATATACGGGTCGAATCTAATAATTATGCTCCACCTTACCAAAAGACATACAACACACTGCTAATGCATCACAAACCAATGTGCATGCAAGCAATTACACCAAATAGCCAATGCACATATTAAACATATTGAAAATGCAACATATAATCATTTAATGAAATTAAGCAATCACACACATGCAGAAAGGTTTACACACGAATGCACATGCAGTAACTATGTTTACACTCAATAAACCCCACTAGGGTCATCAATCGACCCCATAGCCAAATTCACCTCACCTCTCATCTTAGCCCTTCTGCTTATCATTCTTCTTGGGATAATTCCTAATGAAGTATCCAGACTTACCATAGATGTAACAACGTCTACCACTAGACTTGTCGCGTCTCTTGCCCTTCTTCTTACTACCATCATCACTCGAGTCACTACTCGAATCACTATTGTCTTAAACTCTACCCAAATTCACCTGCTTAAACTCCATTCTACTCCTCATCATATGTAACTCACAACTCCTCTTATCATCATTTTCAGATTTAATCTCTATCTCCTTACTTTTAAGAGAATCTACGACAATATCAGGTGTTAAAGTGTCCCTACCACACTTAATTGCATTCTTAACCTCTCTATATGAATCGGGCATAGAATTTAGCAAAACAATGACCTTATACGTATCAAACACTTTCTCATCACAATTAACGATGTCTTGAACCAACTTGTTAAAAACATCCAAATTATCATCAAAATTCTTTGAATGATCCATTTTAAATTTGAAAAATCTTTTAAGTAAGTACAACTTATTAGGAGTAAACTTAAGCAAATATAAGTCCTCCAACTTTTGCCAAAGTTCTTTAGTAGAATCAAAATTTTCAACTTTTCTCAAAACGGTGTGGGATATGTGTAAAATAATTGAAGTGTAAGCAAGTTCGTCATATTCTTCTTTTTGTGTTTCTGTTAAATTTGTAGGAAATTTACCATCTATAGCATTTGAAACTTTTTTTGAACCAAAATCCCTTTCATCTTTTGTTGCCAAATTGAAAAATTCAATTTCCCATTGAAAATTTCAATTTCAAAATGTGAAAACATTTTGGAAAAACAGAACAACCACAAATGCACAAATAAGTCACACAAAGTAATTCTAAGGCAACAATATACACCGTTTAAGATTATCAGGGTTTCGTAAAATTCACGATCTTAGATCAAGAGAATGTTCGAATAGGTCAAGTCCAGGTATTATAATAGGATAATCAATGCAACACGAATATATGTTAACAAAATATTTAAATTTCCACGCAATGCAGTCTCACATAATGACTAGATCACAAAATAAAAAACCAACTTGCAATCAAGATTCGACACTTTATATAGAGCAAATAATTCATAATTTCTAGCACAAGTAATGATTACCCCTTCATGGTAATCCCAATCATAATGTCATCCCACACGATGACGCGCTAATGCTGAAATTTAAATGTGATTAGCCAATTTACCAGAGCGGACCTATCTGAGTCCGTAAATTACGAGAGATGCGAATTTACTGCTTTAGGGCCACGATTTTTTAGCTTAAAATAATTCAGTAAATGTATAACAGATTTGACCGTCAACCCACCAAGGGCAGAATCCCCATCTTTTCCTGCGTAACCTGAAACACGAAAAAAATAATACCAGTACGTTCAGGAAATTAAAATAAGCAAAATGCCTGAAACAGTCCCACGCGCCACCGCAAGGGTCCCCACACGTCGCAACCGACCACAACGCGCAGTGGAACCATGAGCGCCTCCACCTGCAAAAGCCTCCTATGGTGCTGGATTTTTCATATGGCCACTGGTTTGGCCAAAATTTTCGATTGCGGGTCCGGTTTGGGGGGGGATGGATTGATTCGTTTCTGTCGGTATTTGGCCGGAAATCCACCACCAACGTGTGCTCTAATACCAATTGTTGGAGGTGAGTCTTCAATCAACCAATAACAGGGCTCAGTTTCTATCAATCGACCATCACAAAGTTCAACCCAATCCTAAAACCTATCGCCCAACCTGGTTGCTTTATGGTAGTCCACAAAGGGCAAGGTGTGAACTTTTATATAGCCTCAACGATCAACCACACAGGCTAAAGAAAAGAGGGGAAACAAGACACTAAAACAGGGAAGCACAATCCAATGAGAAAAGAACAAAAGGCGTTATTTTTCTTCTCAAACACAAGGGGCTTATTAAAATCAATTTCAAACACATAAATCACAACAGTAACGGGCAGCATATAAAGGTACCAAGTGTGGGCTTTTACGTTAATATGAAATAGGGCCCATAGGTAGTATAAATGGGTTATCAACCCAAAAGCCACTCAACGGTTTTGGGTTGGGCCATGAGTAGCTCTAATTTAAATTAGGCTACTTTGAATGGCCCAAATAGGTTGTATGATCGATCTGAATAATTACGTGTCGATATTTCACTTCACTCATCGGTCGATGCCTATAAAGTATAATCCAAAAAACAGTTTAATATCATTACCCCGGGAATTATTAGGTATCAAAAAACCTAACAGAGATGTCGATAAATAATTTAACATTATTGTTTGTTAAACACCTCCAATTAATTAAGAATAGAGTTCTTATTTCTATTTAGGGAATGCTATTACTAATTATGTCAATATCATAGTTCTCTAATTATTTGATAGTGCAGTATATGTAAAATTGATCCCCCACAATGTACAAAGATGAAAAGTAAATATTGTTGAAAAGAAATGCATAATTTTAACATTGATCTCAAATTCGATAATCTTTTATAACGCGGTTTGTTAATTGTCAATTTGAGTGGGCAATTCTCTCAACATTAGGGAGGAATTAAGAAACTAAAAATAATGTACAAATGTATCATTATCTAAATCCTCTCAAAAGACAATTTGAACCAAAACTTAAAAGGATAATTCATTTAGATGCATTTACTGGCCAAATAAATCAACAATATCTCACACACGAGTTTAAAATACTCCAATTCAAATTAAAATCCTAGAGGAATTAGTTAATATTATATTTGATGGCACACTTATATTCGATTCTAATATAAAAATCTCTACGAGTAATTATCATAGATGGTTGTATTAAGGAGGTATATACTTTCGATGAGTATTTAGACAAAACAAGTTTTAAAACCTCATAAAAGTTTCAGGTACATAAAATAATGAAAATTGAGATATTTCAATAAGTTATGCCATTATGAGAAAATAAATAGAATCGAAAAAGAAAAAAAGTTGTCGACAATACTTTTGTACATGATGTACTGCATCATATTATGAATAGGGAGAAATCGAAATAAATTCGTTGAAACATATCGATCGAAGTAATGATTGACCAAATAAAATAACACGATTATACTGAAATAAATTTACTAGTGAAATTTTTGGACATGATCCTAGTAAATTATACTTACAGAAACATGATATTAATAAATTTACAGTCTGAACACCTAAACGTGTATACTTATGCAAAATGTAAATGGAAAAAGTAATGTCCTAATCATAATATGAAATGTACGACTCTTTACATAATGAATTTCGCGAAACTTGTATAAATAGATATATGGTCATGTGATAGATGTAATCACAAGTCTCTATTTTATTAAAGTAACAATACATGAAATTTGTTATGCATGTAATAAATGTGATTATAGATAATTTATCTTGTATAGTTTTGATACTATCATGGAAAGATTTAATATGTTTGAAACATATAATTCAAGCAATATTATCATAAGGGGAGTAAATACACGTTATACTCTTTTTGCTTGATCAAGATTTTGTTCCGTTAGATTTTCCTGATAAGGTATTTAATGAGACAATATTTATAGCATATTCAAAAGAATAAATGTATTATTTTACCTTTATTATGATTTTTACCACAAGATTTTTCCTAATAAGGTTTTAACGGACACATTCTTTATGTAATGAATATCCATAACATAAAAGATATTTACCCTTATAATATTTTTTTATGTATGAGACTCTTGATTTTCGAAAAAAATCAACAAGAGCTAGTTTTTGAATCATTATATTACTATAGTCATCAAGTTTTGTCCCACTGGATTTTCTTAAAAATATTGGCATACAATATATTAATATTGAAGAAATTGACATAAAGACATGAATCACTTGATACAAGAATTGCAATCAGGTGGAATAGTTGTACTCCTTCATTCGATCAAGTTTGTCCAATCAAATTTCCTTGACAAGGTTCTAACAAGACATCATTTATTACTCTAAATTAGTTGTACTCATTTTTCATTTGTTGACATTTTTGTCCTATCAGTTTTTTGTCAAATAATATTTCAATGAGATAGTTATTGTGTAAATAGTCAATCATTTAAAGGGGAGTATTGTAAATATAGTAGTATTTATGAATGCTTTTTATACCTTTGTAGTCCCAGTGTATCCTTTACAACCCTAATTCTTCCTATAAATATGGAACTTTGATTCTTAATAAAAACACACAAGTCTATTGATTTCTCTTTTTTATTTTCTCTAGTTTATAACATAAAACAATAAAATCATATCTATTAATAATATATTAAAAATCGACCCAAACGGTCAATAGTCATAGTCGTAGATAAACTGGTTTGATTTTTAAACAATTAAATAAATAGATAGATTATTCTTTTTTTTTGTTGAAGTGAACCGATAACACCTGTATCAATTCATTTGATTTTCAAGTGAACCAGCCAGTTCTGAGATTCTTTTTACATGTTTGCAATTTCAATTTCTTCGGTCGAACTAATTATCCAGTTTAATTCTTCTAACGTTATTTATTTCATTTATATGAAAATTTTATTCTTTTTCTTTAAGTTTTGGATCATTATAATTATAGTAGTTTACGTATTTACTCATTAATATATTTTGTTAAGTGATGACATATACATTAAGTTTGACAGTTTGGTTGACATCATTTGATGTGGCAAGTATAATTGTCATTAATTTTAACAATACTTATTTAAATCAATTGTCAGATTTCTTACACATAGGGGGTTCCTATGTGTCAATTTGATATACACAAATAATGTACAAATAGATTAATTCATTTAAAAAACATGTATACTTGAATTAATATTTGTATATTTCTTTATAGTATATATGCCTCTGTTCAAGTTTCTTTATAGATTAATTTATCATCATCATCATCATACTAAAATTTTACTCTTTAGAAATTAAATAATAAGTGAGTATTACTTGTGAATCGTATATATGTATCGTTAACATTAATATTTAACTTTGAGAAGTAATATTTTATCAACAAAGAAAAAGTATATTCACTCTGGTAGGTGATGCATTTAACCTGAAAATAGTCCCTTCACTTATTGCGAAACCCTCTTTGGTGGCCTTTAATATTTTTTTTTTAATAAAAAAACTATGTTTTGAATAGTATTTTTTGGAAAATGTGTAGTTAAAAAGTAGATTTTTTTTAGATTTACGTGTATAATATTTTATCATATTAATGTGTAGTTGAAAATACGTCTAAGAAATAAGATTAAAGTAAAGTAAATTAAATTAAATGCCTTCAAACTGTTTCTATTTCTATGTTTATCATTTATTGGCAATGCTGCCTATTATCGAGTCTAGATCTAGTATCTCAATGCTCCTTATATATTTGGTTAAACCAAAATGCACTGAGCATTTTAAAATAAATAAATTATTCCTGCCATGTATAAAACACGTCAATTATGCAGGGCTAACATTGTGTCGTGATCAAGTTAACCCTTTAGTGTAACTAAAATTCCAAATTTTGAAAATAGTTAGGAAATTGAAGCTTTTCTTGGTAACAAATTTTCCCGATTAAGCATCTTGAATCACTTAAACGAAATGATTGTTATTTATTGAATTCTTCACTAGTATGATAAATTCATAATTTTTAAGTCTCCTTACCAAATTGCTCTATGTAATTCATTTCTGAAAAACATAATTCATTTCATTTTAGCGTGGCAATTGTTTCTAAGCCTTATTTGGCCACTCCACTAGAAAATAGTTGGGAATGGAAGTTCTTCAAGATAATGAGTTTAATTAGAAAATTCTCTATCTGTATGACAAATTTATAACTTTAAAATCTCCTTACATTTCAAATAAACATGATCTATTTCAACTTTGGCCACTCCAGTAGCTACTAATCACGGGTAAATAATTTGGATTTTATTAGAAAAGAGTTGGAGAATGGAAACTTTTCTTGGTGATGAATTTTTCCAATCAAGTATCTTGAACGAAATGTACGAAATGATTGTCACGAAATGAAAAAAAAAAAACTCTTGTAGAAAGGAGATTTATAAATTACATTTAAATTTATATATAAGATAATTGAGATTTTATTATTTCTACCTTAGAGGATGTTTGAAAATTCTAATAAAAATAAAACCTAGGTAACAAAATTAAAATTAATACAAGCAGACCCACAAACTTCCTTAACAGTCAATATAAGCAAAACTAATAAAATCTAGTGAGTTAAAGGATGTAGAAATTTTGGCGACACACAATCAATACAATTATCATATTAAAAGTCGCGTCTAAAAGTTGAATAAATTTTTTTTATAATTGGATGGTGAAAGAAAGTAAGATAAAAACTCGTTGTCATTCAAATGTTAAAAACATAAACCAGAAGTTGAGAATCAATTACTTATCTACTCGAGATGAGGTCAAGAAATAATTAGTAAAGCTACTCTCCTGTAATCTAAATAGATTTCTTTTGTTCAACACCCAAAACCTCGACTCTTATACTTTTTCATTCGTGTGACGTCATATGTATTCTATTCCATTGTGATGAGTGTCCCGAGTAAAGAGTTTGCCAAATTTTATTCTCTCTCCAACATGCTCTCCTAGGCTGCTGCCGTCGAGAAAAGAGGTTGAGGATATTCACAGGCACTAACTATGTCGTGGTGCAATGGCTAATGTCCCTACTACTTGGATAATTGTTCAAACGACGAAAAGCGCGAGCATAAGATGCTTCAATGGTGTGAAACTATAAATTAAGGCAATAGATAAATAAAGTTGCAATGTGTAATCCACCGAAATTATATTTTAATAATTGATGAATATACATAATCATTATGCTTGGAAATTGGTGTTTAATTATGGAAATAACATAAAAGCAATTGTTGATGGTACAAATTAAACTGTAAGATTTTATTGATGAAAAACAATTATCATCGAAGATCAACATAAATGCAATCAACAAATTCTCTCACCTAACTGCAAGGAATTGATACTCCAATCCACCAAGAACCGAGCTCAGTATTGTGATCAACACCACAATCTTCTAAACCCAATCACAAACCAAACACCAATCCACACACTATTTTCTTCAAGGAACTATCTACACGAAATAGAGCTAGGAATGGAGAATATAATAGCCACAAGAGTCAGCCACCAAGACTGAGAAAAAGAAGAAGGAATTAGAAGCTCACGACAGTGAGCACAAAGGAGGCACAAAGCTCAAAGCAAAGCCAAGACCGCCGTTTTCTTCTCTAGGTAAGGACTATTATCATTCACCCTTAATCAACAGTAATGGGTTAACATATATAAGAAATGGATGTAGGCTTTTAGGGTTATGCCCAACAAGGAATGATAAGACCTAATAGGCAGTAAGTGGCTTGTCCACATAAAAAAAAAA
>CAIGRP010082053.1:2419-18448 GCA_903798385.1 Fraxinus cuspidata | reverse complement strand
AATATGGAAGTTTCAATAGCTGAGCAACAAAAAATGATTGAAAATAAAATGAATTACCAGTTATATAATCTAAAAAGTTTATCTATTGTTAACAAAAAAAAACTATTTTCGACGGATCCAGGCGTGGCCGCGGGAGCTCGTCAGGTACTGGATCCGCCACTGTTTATAAAAAGAACTTTTATTCATCAACACTATACTTTTACCGTTTTTCTTGTAAATAATAGCCAAGAAAGAGAGAAAAAAAAAGGGGGGGACGGGGGGAATGCATTACTTGTGATCTTTTGAATATAATTTAGATTTTAGGATGAGTTATATATTTTTTAAGTTAATTTTGAGCAAGAAGATTTTTTTTTTTTATTATTTAAACACGGTTCTTTTACGCAATGCATAACGGACGGTCATCCTGTTCCAATTCAATGAATGAAGAGAGGAGTGAGAAATTTGAAACCATATGAAAATTCAAACAAAAAGGCAAAATGAACTATATCTTACTGAATAATCTAACTAAATGAGTCATATTCAAAGATTAGCCCCCCTGACCCTATGTTTTCACATCTAATATTATTTACAAATCAAGAGATGTCAAAGGTGTAGAAATTTTAGTGTAATAAAAGGATTAAAATGTGTGAATTGGAAAAGTCTCCAATAGGTATAACTCTTTGGTGCAAATGGTGCATATCAAAAAGTTGTTTATAATGAATGTGATATTTTGATAAAGTGCAATATATGCCATCAATTTTGAAATTGTGTCATCTAATGGGTGAAATTTTTTTGGCCATAAAATGTGACCATTCGAAGACACACATAAATCTATAAATAGAATCCTCATAATTCCATTTTCTTCACTCCAAATCAATTCCTAGTAATTGATTTCTAATTCTTTCTTTCTCTAAATTCCATCAAAATAATTTCCAAATTACTTTTGAGTTTCGCTTTTGATATTTTGTGTTTGATATATTCCTATCAAGAAGAGTACAGTCAAGTGTTGGTTCGCTCGATAAAATTAATATTGTGTTTTATTAATTTTTAAAGAAGCATTGTTTTTTGGGAGACGGACTTTCATTTGATCATGTTAGCACTAGTGCAGGGGGCGAAATCCGTCTTAAAAAGACTTGCATTCGTATATCTCGCTTCATTTAATCCTCTTCGTATTTTACATTCTCTACATTTGAGTAAGTCGTGATTTGGTCATTATTATGCGCATAACATGCTTTTAATAAGTCGTTACCCAATTCATATTTGGATGCATATATATTTTTGTTAACGGAATATAATTTATGCATAAAACATGATTTTATCCTTAAAACGGTCTACCCCTACTTGCCATTATAGAGAAATTCTTTTATGAAGACTTCACGTTAATTTTCCTCTCTTTTACTTTAAAAAAAATGGATAATAAGTAAAATATTTATTAGAATAACATTTAGTCCCTGTTTTGTTTAGACAAAAATTAAAAATTTTAGTATATATTGATAAAAGTTGATAAAATGTTTGACTGCAATTTTTTTTAATCTTATGAAATATGTAGTTAAAATTAAATGTTGATTTGAATTGAATTTTAATCCACTTTTTTATTTAAACCAAATAGTGGCTGAATCAATGTTATGAATCCATTTGATTACTTTTCAACTCAAAAGAGTCGAGTTGGGATAGTTTAGAGAGTTTCTATGTTATTTAGTTGGATTTTAGGCCCGTGGGTTGGGTGGATTGGTCAGTGTATTTCAAAATTGAGAAATAATCATTATACTTCGAGTATTTCATAGATAGAACCATTTGAATCCATGTAATTACTAGAATCGAGCCCGAGCCCAAATTGTTGATTTTGGTTCGAGTTCGATTCTACACATGACAATTTAAAAAAAAAAAATCGTGAGTTGATAATACAAATTATCTTCCCAATACCTAGTTAAAATAAATAAATAAATATGGCACCAAATAATATTCAATATCTAGCTTTAATAACATCAAGTATCTAGTAAAATATGTCACCAAGTAGCATTAAATATCTAACAAGGCATAAACACCAAATTACATACCCGAAGAACAAACTAAAACTAAAAATTAACAATAAGAAAGTACAAAATTCTAGAAACACTAAAAATAACATAAATTTTTCAATTTTGCTATATATACATCAAGTTAACACAGTTATGAGATGATAATTTTTTATACATTGATTTTAACAACAATTTAAACAATTAAAGGTTTAGATTTTGATATATAATGAAGTGTCAAACTTGATGCATAGAAGCTTAATTCTAAATTCTTTCCTCAGGTAACAATCAATATTGTTGACTTTTCTTTCTATCTCATTGTTTCCTTTTGCATCCTATCAAGTTGTTGGGTCAGAATGAATAACTTATCTAAAATATAAAATTAATAAAAATGATAAATTTGATTCCAAGTTGAGTATCCACGTTTAAGTTCAAGAGCCATATGGGATTCAATCGATTCTCAATTCTAATTCCCTTTTTTTTTTTTTTTCGTGAAATTGGCTTGAAACCTTTGGTTCCGAATCAATAGGTTGGGTTAGGGCTAAAATACTCACCCGTAGTCAGACTACCTTCTCATCCAATTCGACAAGTTTGATACAAAACAAACTTTTATTTCTTTTGTTGATGTTCCATTAATTAAAAATAAAAAGAAAAGCTTCCAGCAAACGGATTTCCAAGATGGGTTTATTTTTTCTCACTATTTTGGTCATTCATAAGAAACTTCCTCCCAATTGTAATTGACATGAAGTTGACATATTATGACATGTAAACTTATGAAGACTTTTACTCTTGAACATAAATGTGAAAGTTTTTCCTTATGTATAAAGTATAAACCAATGTTGTTAAAATCGGCCCAATCCTGCTGGTAAAATCGGGAACCGAAACTAAAATCGGGCCAAATCATGTCCGGTTAGCTGATTATGCAAAAACCATTCAAAATTCACTGAACAGACCGGTTCAACCGTGAACCGATCGCAGTTTTGTGGTTTTCCCGATTTTTTTTTAGTCTAGAAAATATATGAAATTCTTTGAAAATTTGCCTGTTTTCTAGGGTTGGCTCGACTTACAACTAATTAGCAGTCTCCTAAATTTACAGTCATGTCCGTCAACCTTGGAAATATAAATTCTACGTAAATTTCTTAGTCCACAGTCAAGGGACAACGTTAGGGTTACTACTTTTCTTCGGTTCACCTAATAATTCTAATTTTTTAATAAATTCAACAAGTATTTGGTATATACCTAATCTTTATAAATTCAAAAGGCCAAAATTTGTATGAAAAACCATTTTTTTTTTGTTAACGCCGTTGAATAGATAATTGAATGTAATTCAATAATATAATACTGTCAACTCTGTTACTAATAAATTTCACGTTTGTTAAATATCGAAATACAAAAATGATTTGTATTTTCTGTATTTTGGTATTTAAACAAATGTCGGATTTATTTTTTAACAAACTCCAAATTGAATAGTTTAATGTAACTTTAAATGACAATATCAATTAAATGAGTCTCATATCTATAAAATTAATTGAACTTATTATTTTATGCATTACAACTGCGCCGATGATGAATCCCCACGAAGATAAGTAACATTATTCTATCATTAAAAGACCAAAACACTTGTATAAAAGCTAGAGTAATAAATTGTATAAGTGGTCAATGAAGTTTGTTCAAATTTTAAATTGGTCCTCCTTAATGTATCTTTTACATATTTAGTAAATTAATATTAAACAATTGGTACTTCAAGTTTTTTTTTTTGGACATATTTAGTCGCTACAGTTAATCAACATTAGAGTATTGGTCACTAATAAACACATACCCCAGTTGATTTTTGTTAACTCGAAAAGAAAAATCTAAAATGCATATTTCTCAAATTTCTAATCAAATTGAATGATATGTGATGTTAGTGCCTCAACAGTCTGTACACCTCAATTATTAAGGGCCCACATCGAATTGGACATTATTTTCACTAACAAAGTGAATAATTGTGTAAAAATAATTAAACTAAATGAGTAAAAAAAAAAATTACTTTACAAACCAATAATATCACTTTAATTAAGTTCAGTGACTAAATCAATAATAGTTAATGATCAACTTGAAAATTTTCACAAACCTGAGTAGCTATTTGAATTATTAATTCAAAGACTCTTTGCTAAGAATTCAACATGCATAGAAAAGTAGAAAAATGTTGGAAGACAGTTGAGGTTGAGCCATCACTCTCTTTTTACACCTTGTGAATAAAGAAATTACACCTTGTGAATAAAGAAAGTTAAAACGGGCACCGTGCCATTTCTCTATGTCGAGATTAAGTTTTCCCTTTTTTACAAGATTAAAAATTAACAAAATAAAAAACGAAAAACAGTTAAAGCAGAAACACAGATTTTTAGTTGATCACCTTGTTGGTCGAACTTGTTACATATCTCACTTGATGCTGCTGGTTTTGACTATAATAAAGAAGACGAGTACAAGATTTTTGTCATGCCTCTCACACTAAGAAAAAGAAAGAAAGAAAGAAACTGACCCATAAATTGTACAGAGTCGCCTTCGGCAATCAAAATAGATTGATTAGTCCAAAAAAAAAAAAACCAAGTGATGAAAACAGTTTGATGGTGTTGGAGTTGAAGAAGATGTAAGGAATCAAGTCGCAGAAGGATGGCACTCTTTGCAGTAATTACAATCTTACAGCAAGTAGTGCCATCTCTCCTGCGACTAGAATCCTTAAACTTCTGTGTTTTTCTGTGTTAAAAAACTTGATTTAGCACATCTACTTATACTGCCAAATCATGGAAAATTTCCACTATCATGGGGCTACCTCGTCTACAATACAAGGAAAAAACATGCGCAAATGAAAATGGTTTGAAGAGTCCAAGTTCAAACTAGGGTTTCAATTTACCAATGAAAATTCTAGTTTAGCTGGAAAGTTTTTGACCGGAGACAACCTTAATTTCCTAGCAATATCCATGAAATTATGAATAATTATAATTATCATATATATTCTTTGATTGTTATAAAAGTTTTGAGTCAAAAGCAAGGTAAGAAAGAAAACAAATTCCTGGAACGATCAACTAGTCTTTCCTTCGGAAGTTCTTAGGTCACAAGATGTTTTGTATTACTATGACAATTCTATTTTATTGAGTTTTGATACCCAATAAATTTGAGCGATGATTTAAAACAGATGTCGGATAATTTATCGACACCATGGCTTGGCTTGGCTCGGCTCGACTTGGAAATGACCAACGCTTTTGGAAGGCGCAAGTTGTAGTTGAGTTGAATTTATCATTCTTGGCTTTGGTTATTAAGTTGATCAATTGTTAGCCCATTTTAAAGGTAGTTTAAGTGGCAGCCCACTTAAAGTTTTTTTGGCCCACTTTAGAGGTAACCTAATGCATCCATGTATATTCACTTGGTTTCCCAGCCGTGTGTGCACGCGCTACAATAGAAGTGAGAGTGTGAGAAAGGGGCAGCTGGATTTGGGGGGAATTGGGAGAGATTTCCACCATTGTTGCTTATCCTTTCTTCCCCATTGTAGTCACCACTTTGTGTCATTTGTGAGTACTAAACAGATAGCAACCGGAGAGAGTAAAGAGGGCAACCAAAAGTGAAGTTAGTTTGGGTCAAACGGTTGAGGTGTCCGTTTGATTGGTTTTTTCTGAGCCCAAATCTAGATTTTTCGAAGTTTTCGCTTACATATTTCTACTGTTTGAGTTGTCCTAATCAGTCCACTTGCATCTGATTAAATAGTTAAACTGCTGAGAAAAGCGATCATTAATAGTTGGACTAAGATGATGAATAGTCACGTGAATTAGGATATGATCCAAACTTCTATATGACACAATGGATAATTTTCCATTGTAGAAGGAAAGTTTTTTTTAAGCGGGTTTTGAGACCGTGAGACTGGGAAACGTATTGTAGTATATGTTGAACGCAAAATATAGATAAACATAAATATTTCGCAATCTTTAGCACTTTAGTCTTGACCAAAAAAATGAATTAATAGTACGAAAAAATTTAAATTCTAAGTTTAAAAGCTACTAACATTTTGCAAAGATAATTCTCATATTACTCCTGTAAAAAAATAGACAAACAAATTATCATAGTAGACAACGTTTTAAATTTAAATTTTATCGCCGAATATTTATGAAAAAATTAATCCGTGTCAAACATTCGATGATAGATAATTCGACAGAAGTGGACAATCACTTGAAACAGAGGTAAAAGAGACTACTTTTGGTTAATTGCTATTTTAGGAGAATAAAAAATTGTATGAATAGGGTTAATGGAGATATAAACTATATCCCTTTTCACACGTATATTTTATATTATTTATAAACATGTTCACACATAATTTGGATAAATCCTCAAAAATGTTCACACATAACTGTACTTTTCCTTTTTGTTTTGAATTAGATGGAGGAGTTGCTTCTAATTAGAATAAATCGTCACAATATTTTTCTAAGAGTTTTTGAATACTATCAAATGTATTTAGTTATGGAAAATTGTCACGTCCTGGAATATGCGAAGCCTTCACATAAGTACCAAGGGTGAGACATGGCTAATCCATGCATCATTTGCCGTGCTTTGTGAAGGATATAACCCACAATCCCTCGCCTTCGTCATTGTTATCATCCACGTGGTCTTTGCACAAGATCACTTTCCGACAAAGGTGTCACTTTCAAGTAACCAGCAGGCGAGAGTGACCAAGAAGTTCAAATCTGGTCGGCTTGGGTAGTACACTTCTTAGGAATTGCCTTGGGGTTTAAGAAAGATCGTAATAAATCAATATCTACAAGGAAACACAATTCTATAAAGAAACAACATGAAAACTCCACACTGTTGAGTGACAAAAGAACCTTACTTATGGTTATCTGAAACAGTCATACATTTAGATAACCATACTTAGGTTTCTTTCTGCCACATCAACCGTATGAAGATTTTATCTTGTCCACTGGGGGCAAGAGTCCAACTCTAAAAGAAACGAACTCATGAAGGGAAACCTTTCATAACTTAAACAAGGAGTCACGCGAGCCAACGGGGATGGGACAAGTGAATTTAGGGATGCCTATCTATACCTAGTTCCACATGATTCCTCCCCTAATAATATCATTCACTTGTAAAGGTAAAGATACATATTCTCTACAATCTAGCCAAATCTCTACTTAATTGTCTATCCTAAACCCAAATCTTGTATACTTTGCAGCGGGAATTAACTTTATTAGAGTACCAATGGTTGTTGACCCTTTTTCTTCGTCTAGTGATCTTGGTGCTAATGATTTATGTCAGAGTGTGAAAGTATTATACAAGTAGGTAGAGGTGTCCACGAGATTTGTTGATAGATAGTCCTTAGGACACCTGACAAGGAGCATTTGTACTTAGAAGTACATTTATGACCATTGCTCGGATGGAACATGTATCACAGGGTTTACAGAGTCTTATTAACTTCCAAGATTTATGTTTCATGATTACATTTTAGTTCATGCTGGTTATACCTTCTTCCAGTATTACACTGGGTATTTGTGGTATATGATTTCTTAATGATTAGTTATGAGTTGATAGTAATATACCGTCATTCTTTACTATGATTCCATACTGAGCTGTTCGGTATCATACTTAGCCAATTATTTTAGTTACTAATGAAAGTATTTTCATGTTTTTTAATATTTCGTCACGTTCAGTATTCAGCACAACTATTATGATAGTATAAGATTAGTGGTTACAAGTTAGTTTAGTCGTCATGTTCGCTTCAAGGGCGTCACAGGCTTAACCAGAAAGTTCAATTTTACCTAAAAATGAAGGTTAATTGTGTTTCTCGATGAAGTCCTTGTATGGATTTAAGTAGCCCCCAAGACAATATAGTAGAAAATTTGATGATTTCATGCATATGCAATTGAAGTGGCCATTATCCTCGTGTATATGTGAAGGGATTGGATAGTGGAGTTTTTAACTATCTCTTCTTGTAAGTAGACGCCATTCTAATTGCATGTAAATGCAAGAACAAGGTTGAACAGTTGAAAAAATGAGCTCAAACTGGAGTTTGAGATAAAATGACATTAGGCCACCAAATAGAATTCAGGGAATGGAAATAAGATGAGTCAGAACTTGGCTCTAGTTGACTTAGAATACACGGATTCGATTCTACTTTATCTACAAGTCAGAGGAAGAAGACATGACGGAGTTTTTCTTAGATTTCTTTTGATTATTATTATTATTATTATTATTATTATTTTGTTAATTTTGCAAAATTACAAAATTGACACTATTTTATTTTTTTTATTTTTTTATTTAGTGGATTGTTTGACTTATGACATGAGGGATCGTCGAAGTTTTCCTTTGGGATTTACCACGTTACATCTAGTGATCAAATTTTAAACTGCTAGTTAATTTTTGCAAGTAACACAGACTTCATGTTACTGTTAAAATCGTTAAAAACTGATCATATATCTTGACTACATGTTGTCCACTGTTTAGATTGGAATACAATGAATTTTTAATTTTAGCTAGGTGTTCGAAATTATATAGTGGTTTAACATGTCTATTTTTAGGCATTTAATAACTTCAATTGCTAAGCATGTTTGACTTCAACATGACAATTTCCAAAAAATGAAGAACATGAACAACATATCACAATATACCTTGTGCAATGGTTTGTTGAAGACCAGACTTATCTTAATTAGTTAGAGTTGTTGGCACGTTCATATCTAAACCTCGTAAGCAATACTCAAAAACTTTGAAGTGGATCACAAAGGACGATAGATGCACACCATGAAGTGGGCTAATGCTTGGGGAAACTCTTCAAGCACCTTCGAGTCACATGGATATTAAAGGTTTTGTTGATTCTGAATATGCAGGGGTTTAAATACAGAAATCACCAAGTCTATGCCTCTTTCTCATGTATGGAACTGTTGTTCGGACAAAATTCGCAAGCGTACGGGAACGTTGACAAGTAATAGATTTAATGAGTTAAAAGTATCGTCCTACAAAAAATAATTATAACTATAGTTTATCGATTTCTATGAAATTCGATATTTGTAATACAAAAGAGTTGACTTATTTGTATTTATACTAATTAAACAATGAAAGCTGTAAATAAGTTATTTGTATCATATTATGAGATAAATTTATCGGATTTCTGATTCCGCCTATTGACATTTATTTCTAATTCTCGAATTTTGTAGTTTAGTATTTTTCAAAAATCCATGACAATCAATAATTTTATATTGTTTAATATTTTTTTCCAAGATATATTAAACCAATTCTCAGCACGATTCGATCATATTCCTACTCCAAATTCATATGCAACGCAAGCATTCATTCACACTATTATCACGAGCGATTGCACACGTCCTAAATATTATTCCTAATACCTAGTACCCGTGTGTTAAATATGCAATGTTCTAACATATTGTGAGTCTCCTAATACTACAATAAACAACACGTTATCCAATTGGTAGCTAATCAATTAAAAAACACAATAAGCCTGCATAATTGATCATGAACACAAGAATTCACTACAATACTTGATCTTGAATTGGAATTATCAACTAAAAGCTTTCATCATTTATCTAATACACAAGAATTGTTTAGCCCAACTTTGATGAATATAAGTTACACAAAAAAGATTGAAACAACATCACCCCATGTAAAGATATAGACATAGAACTCAAAAATTGATTCTTGCACTTCAATTTTCAATTTCGAGCTTTGAAACTTCAAATTTTGTTGTGGAATCTCTTGTTCTCCTCTTGCTAACCTCTATTCAATGGTAAAATCCATGGGGGGTTTTTTTTTTTAAACGTTCTGGATGACTCTAGGCTTTATAAAGTTGGAAAAGATTGATTTCCAAAACATACCAAATCAGAATTAAGGAAAGAAAATTTCCCTCGATAGAGGCTTCCTATTCTTTGCTTTGTAAAGAATGGGAAAGCAAATAAATTTGAATGAACTTAATAACATACCTTTGGAGAATCTACTCATCATTAAAATCGAAAAAACGAAAACTAAAGAAAGAAGAGTATGTAGAGACCATGATGGAGCCAAATGAAACAATGACATTCAAGGACGGTGGAATTAGCATGTAGTCATCCACTTCCATTGATTTTATGATTAAATTCGATTAAAAGATCGAAGTATTCTTAGTGAGTTCAAATCATGTGGTGTAGGCAATTCATATTACGTTCAAAAGGGCAAGCTAAGAGTTTGGTGGAAGATTGAAATTTCGTGCAAAATTAATCAATGCAAATTGAGCAAGACCTCCAAAGCTATATTCAAAATTCCATAAATATATTGATGCAATCGGGTTACTACTATAAAAAAAAATGCTTATTCGGAGACAATCCAATTTCTAATTCTTTTATTTACTTGCTTTTACACATTGCAATACATTTGTGAGTGATGATTGCATTGAGTAGTTAAACACGTTAATTATTGTCTACAATATATTTTTCAATATTTTGTACTTAGGGTAGTATTCCTAGCAACACAACTATGCAAAAGAATTTTATCTCGCTTTACCCTCACAATTGATAAATGATTAATCTTAACTCCCATACGATAATATTGGTGATTAATTTTCTTTTCTATTTTAAGGTATGATTGAGAGATTTTGGAAAACGCGAAAAGAAAGGAAATGATATATAAAAGTCAAGTTTTAATGAAGTGGAATTATCATAAAATACGAGTGTATTATTAACTTTTCTTCAAGTCTAACTTGTGTGCACATTAATATAATGTATATTTCAAGATTGAAAGTGTATCTATATTTCTTTTATTTGTTTATAAATATTGATATAATGTATATTTCAAGATTGAAAGTGTAACTACATATTTTTTATTTGTTTGTTTGTGTTATATGCTAGTAAAAGTTCAGAACAATTGAAATTTTTTAAAATTTTAAAAATATTTTCTTATTTTATGTGCGCTTGTGTGACTGGATAGCCTTTCGGACAATAGACTATTCAACTTTGCTAATTTGACACTTGTCCATGTGATATTGTATTATTTGGAGCGCAATAGTCATGATTGTCATATATTTTTGGATAGGTTATAGTGATATGATATGTTAAATTAATTTTGAATTTAGGTTGACGAGCTAAAATCATAATATACAATGCAATCATTCAGCTAATCAAAATGACAATTTGATGGGGTAGGTGGGAGAGAGAAATATTTTAATTTGCTATTTTAATTTTTTATTTTTTAGGGGCTGATTTGCATTTTTTTTATAAATTTGGGACCACTTTTGAAATTCATTCTTTATTATTATTATTATTTATTTAAAAGAGATTATATATTCACCGTTTCACAAGTCTTTACAGAGAGAATGAAAGAAAATATTTTATTTTACAAAAAAAGTCATCTTGAGGGGATTTTCGTCGAATTGAAAGGATTGGGGTATTCTGTAATAGAGACGAAGGTCTTCCGGTTTTGCACCGATAGGATTCACTAATTTTCAGTCACACATTTCATCAACTTTTTTCTCTATTAAAAATCTGATTTTAATCTTCATTAAATATGAGCTAAAATTCTCGGTAACTAAAATAACGTGGCACTTGGGTAAAATATCCAAGAATGGGACCATATGTAACCACGTAAGAAATGGATGAACAAAATTCAAGAAAGAATAAATAAATGGCACCTCTTATAGTAACTAATCAAATTCATTTCTCCGTTGTTAAAGATACGTGCATATGCATATAGGGAACACGCACCCGAATTCTAAAAGGGAAAGTTGTAACTAAATGCTTGGTGAAAATCAAATAGGAAAGTGAAATGTTCATTCTTTAAAAAAAAATTCTTTTATTTCCTTATGAATTTTATAGCTTTAGGAACTATATAATATATTAAAAAAAATGGAAGAAAATTATATCAGAACCCGAAGAGATTCTGAAATCACTTTTAATGGTGGATTATGTTGTTTTGTGGGCATACTTACTCCTGAAAAGGGTATATTAACTCGAAGTATTTAATTGTTCGCTAAAAAGATGTAACGCAAGTGTACGGGTCACATACGAGTATTAAAGTGAACTAATGAATCAGGATTGTCGATCCCACGAGGAATGTTTCTTGATTACACAATAGTCAATTAAATTTTAATACAAAAGTAACAATTATAAAAGTTGTGGAAATTTTTGATGATAAAAGGGTTAAAATACATTATTTTACACCGTCGTCTGATTAATTTTTCAAAAAGTCGAAGAAAATTACTTACTTACAATGTTATACCCTATTTTCCTATTTTAATAAATTACATTTTTCCATTGCAATTAGCTCTAATTGATTGGTTAAAACTAAATCTTCGTAAAAATAGTTCAATGGGTCACTTGGTTAAGAGTATATCTATATCTCTTACAAGAATTTAGGACATTTACTATTTTAGTCTAAAATGCACAATAATCATTCAACAATTACACAAATCATTCAACAAAATTATTTATTGACCACATAAATGAGAAGCATTAAATACAATAGTAAATATATAAGAATATAAGCATTTTAACATTAAATGACAAATATTGAAATTAATCAAACTAGGTTAAGCTACATCAATTATCCAAACATTAAAAAGTTTAACTCATTGTATAAAAGTGTTCAAAATGGAAAAAAAAAATTAGATAAATAGACTACAAAATAGGGAAAATAAGGGATGAAATATAAGAGAATAAGTATAACCCATCCTTTGTCGGATTTTTGAAAATTGTAATGGCTTGGTCTTGATTCCTCCAAAATCTCTCCACTTTGTGCTTGATTTTTCTCCTCATTTTCTTGCTTCTTTTCCCTCTTCAATGCTCTTGAATGTGGTGTGTATCGAATAAATATTGGATGGACAAATAAATAGCGGAATTGTGATATTTAAATGTTCAAAAAACGTGCACTAAAAAAAGACCGAAATCACCATGCACTAGAGCGCGAGAGGGGGTCAAGCCATGCCCTCGTTTTTTGTGCATTAGTTCCTCCATTAATTGTATGTCAGTTCCTTCAACTTTGATCATGTACATTCTGATCCTCAAATTTTGACTTTTATTCTAATAATGTCTTTGATAAATTGCATTCAAGGTCCTTCAACTTTTAGCTCTTCCATAGTTTGGTCCGCAACTTCATATTTTTTACACTTTTAGTCCTTTTTCTCTTCCTTTTGCATTTGTTCTCCTTAAATTGGGAATTTTTGACCTATAAAAGCAGTAATTTCCAGATTGAAAGTAGAAATTCATTCATTTCATTATATTAAACTCGTTTAGGCCTCTAATAAGTGTGTGAAAACACACTTATCATTAACCTGCCAAAAAATGTAGTTACCATTAACCCTTCAGACGAGTATACCAATCTTGTAGTGATAATTTAATGCTAAGTATGATTTGAATAAAATGCTAAATCATGTTATAAATGTGATATTTGAATAGGGAAAATTCGGGAACACTTAAAGCGATAAAATTGTGAGTGGAATATGTCGTTAGAAGTTTATGTTTACATTTATTTATGTAAGTTATTTGTGAGAATTTATACTCAAATGAACATGATGATGACTTATATGTCAACTTTATAATCTTATATGCAGCTATGAATTTTTGATTATATATGGCATGCTATGAAATCTATTATTACATATGTTCTAAGAAATGTGATTTTACGCTTTGAATATGCATAGCTTGTTAGTGATATGCTTTAAGAGATCAATATGGTGCTAGATCAAAAATTATGCATAAATATGAAAAGCATATTATGCATAGTTCATGCATGAGAAACATTAAACATTATTGACATATTAACATGAAGATTGAAGAAAAGAGAGAAAAAAAGAGAAATAATATATCAAATATTCTGAGCATGTAGAGTTACATATATTTTTTATGTGTTGTACACTAAGATCTTATTGATCGCTCGAGAGAGCACATGGATCACCTTGTGGTTCAAGGAATTGATGAGTTCTCGACCTTTATAAATATTTGAGTGTTATGATGGCTAGATAATGACTAGTGACACGTACTACAAGTGTCAAAATATTATGTCAAGAAAAGATAAAAATTATGATAAATTTATGTATTGCGCTAAAGTGTACGCTCTAACTCCTTATGGACCCAAAAGAAAAGCAAACAAAATAGAACGAGAAAGACAACAGAAATAGAGGCATGTATATCATCAATGCATCTATATGTATACATTCACGATATCCATTCATTGAGGATGTTGATATCTCATCCCTCGCAATATCTTTGTTTCTTGGTTTGCCATAGTGTATTTTGGGTGTTGGGACAAAAAAAAAAAGTTAAAAACTTTCAGTAAATTTTTATACAAGTAGATAAAAAAATGTTATTGAAAAGTTTATAAAGTTGTGAATCTTATGTAATGTATAGTTAAAATTGAAATTGATCAACTGAAAAAAAAAAAAAGGCTTTTAATAAAAATATAACAAAATTGATAAAAGATGATGAAATGTATGGTTGAAAAGTTGAAAAAATTGTAACTCTCATTAAATGCGAGATTAAAATTAAAATTTGACCGGTTGAAAATTAATAAAATTTTAACAAAGTTTCATCAAAAAGCATTTAATTGGTTTAAAGTTGAGATAAAATGTGATTTAGCTTGTATTTCCAAAGACTAAATAAATTTAGGGTGAGAAATCAAGGAATAAATACTATATTTGAATAGGTATACATCCCTTTTCGTTCAAATGAGAGTCTAACGTGATCAATTAGAACTTGCTATGTATTTCATTTTAATTAAACACTCTCGCATATAGAGCTATTTAAACAATAATCTCGTCTTTGCTAGGTTATCAATTCTAATTGATAACAAAATATATTATATATTATTTGTATTTTCTTTGAGAAAAGATAAAAGAAATTCTGTCTCAATAAATTTAAAGAACACAAAATTTATACACCGCTCTATTTAGTGGGCAATTATGACAAGGTTATTATGCATTAGACTTCAATTTCGTTCTTAATTCTTTTAAATATAACCTCACTACGCCTAATAACCGAAATAAGCTGGGATTCAATATATAATACAAATTAACATTTCTATCACGAATGCACAACCGTGGTGGTTAGAGCTTAACGTTTTATCCATTCTGTTGCTTATAACTAGATGTTCTCTTGCAATATACACAGAAATGAAAACCAACAATCAAAGAGCAAAATAATGTTCCAAGGGATTTTTAATCTAAGTTATTAGAGAAACATAACTTCCAGAAAAAAGAGAGAGAAAAAAATCAAACATACTGTAGCTTTTTAGAATAATCAGAAGAAATCGAAGAATTTCATGGGAATCTTACAATATATCTTCATGGCACAAATGCTTAATGCAAGTCTGCATGTAATTAAAGTTTGAGATTCTATCTTAAAGTTCAATCATTTATTAGTTGGTCTATATTTTCATCTTTATTCAACGTGGATTTTTTTATCCTTTCACATTAGATGGTAGCTCGTTTGAACAGACCAAACTTGAAATTCGTGTGCTCATTTTTTTGAGTTTTAATCAGATCGAATTACTCGTTAGAGTTTAATGGGTTCTGATACCATATTAACACTTGGAGTTCTACTTTAAAAGGTCAATATTATTAAGAAGAGTAGCTCAATCATTTATAAATTGATTTATATTTTCATCTTTATTCGATTTGTGATTTTTATCCCTTGACACATGCATCATCATTAAACGTCAGATCTCCCCGCGATTAAAGTCCATTTAAACTTCTTTATTTCCAGCTCTTCTTTGTTTCTTGCAAACTGCAATCACTCCATTTATATAGTTGAGGACCTGTTACTATCATTATATCCTTAAATTGTGTAGCAGGTCCGTTTTGGATCTAACTTGAAATAATGATAATCGAAGTGACGAAAAAAAAATTGTCGAGCCAATAATATTTAATTTATTGATGGCCGTTTTTTTAACAAAAATGACATTTATTAATGGACCACGGTTCAGTCAAAATAAATAAGTTTCCAAGTCAAGGAAACTTAGACCGGCATTGTGTGTATTTAGGAGTCAAATTGAACGGGCACACACATTTTAGAGAAACATAACTACCAAAAAGAAGAAAGAA
>CAIGRP010082050.1:0-44029 GCA_903798385.1 Fraxinus cuspidata | reverse complement strand
TTTCCATTGCAAATGGAGTGATTTCTTTTTTTTGCTAAACATCTTCTTTCTTTATGTGTACTATATCTCAATATGCTAATAGCTATATATCATATTTACTATGCTCCAACTTTTATTTTTTTATATTTTTGTATTATTTATAATTCTTTTACTTGGATTTTTTGTTTTTTGTGAGGCTTACCCTCAATCCGCCTCGAGGCTTACGCCTCGCCTCATAAAGAAAAAACGCTCAGTACTTAGTTTCGCCTTTTTAAACCTTGGGCGGATTGGCTTTTTTGGTTGTTCACCCCCTATTTATCGGGTATAGAATAAATTTTATATGTTTTGTTCCCATGAATAGAATTGTTTCATAGAACAAATAGTAACCCTTGTTTAGTGGATTATTTCACAACTGGGAAGGTCCATAGGATAGTCATAGTACAACTTTTGTTGATTAATAGTTTCATATTTATTTGATGTGAAATACAACCCTTAACATGCACCGCAAGATGGTGGCTCATTAAAGAACACCAATCTTGAGAATCGTGTACTCATTTGAGTTTTAGTTAGATTAAATTGCTTTTAGTTCCATATGAATGATTGATATTCCATTTTAAAAGATCAACCTTATTAAAAAGAGTAACTCAAACATTTATATATTGATTAATTATATCATAACCTTTAATAGCCTCTAGCTCGTGACGACACCAAGAAGAGAATCTTAAGCTTGACCTTTTTGATAGCAAAATTCTTCTACGACTACCATAGCTAAGGTGTACTCCAACTGCGATTCACCTACGTATGGTGTACGTCCAAATAAGAAGAGTCAATGAAGTACCATACATATTCCCCATCAGTTCCTATTGAAGTGTGCTTTTCATTACAATTCACTGTGTTAAGCCGTGGAGGGGTGACAAGACCATCATTCAATGCCTTTGTTTCAAGTATTTGGAAGCTCTTCATCCTCCTCTAGTTCGTGTAGTGCATTACCATGTGAGTTTTTGGTAGCATCACATACAATACGTAAGTATCTATATATTAATAGAAAACCAACTTATTTAACATTTGATTATTTTGATTATAATTATTAAATACATGACAATAGATTGATTTCGAGTCATCACTCCAATTTTTGAGAATTAGAGAGTTGTTTAGTTAGGAAATGTAGGATTCCAAGATCTTGGTAATTTTATCTACTTGAATTCTAATTTAAAATTAGCTCTTTTAATTTTTATTTTTCCTTACTCGTTATCCTTAGTCTTCTAAATAGTGCAATTTCGAGAACTTCTCATATAAGAAATTGGTGCTACCTACAAATTTTAAAGGATAACAAAGTTAAAACTAAATAGTTGAAGACATCTAGGAAAGATCTTTTAAAGATCACCTTAGTTTATTAGCCTATCTAAGTGTATAATGCTTTCAATATCACAAGTAGTTAATACGAGTTTTGAATTGAAACAAAGTCTTTAACCAATCTTTTTATGCTTTAGATAACAAAGAACCCTATAACCATTTGAATAATTTCTCCATTGTGTATGAAAAACTCAAGTATGAAGATTTTTCTCGACGCTATTTAACTTCATTTCTTCCGCTTTATGTGAACTATAGAGCTATACCATGGTTTAACACATTACGTGGTAATAACATTACATATTGAGAACAAGTGGTTAAGATATATTCGAATTAATATTTCCCAATTTATACAACTAAAACTTTTCGTAGGGAAATTTATGAGTATGTGCAAATAAATGATCAACAGTTCATCAAGGTAGGAGATATTTAATGGATTTATTTTGAAATGCCAAGATCATGGTTTCGAAAATGGCACAAGTATCAATATTTTTAGGTTGATTAACGCTACGTATTCAGGATGGTTGATGCAACAAGTGGAAAAGAGCTCATATCTAGGAGAGCAACAAAGATTTTGGAGCTTCCTTTAAAATAGCAAGTGAGTCAATCTTATAAAAAATCCTTCCATGGTGACTTTGACTTCTCCAATATTATAGGCAAATTCAGTGCTTTGAAACGTGTAGTCCACTTCTTCTTTCATTCCCGGAAGATAAACTCCTTTACTCTTGCTCTTTGCAAATATTGTCATCGGCTCTCCTCCACTCGTTGACATCAAATTCTCTTGAACTGTAGAATTAATCCTTCTAGAAAATATTGACATTAATGCCATTTTTTAAAACTTTGATATGCATAGTTTAAGAGCAATCCATTAAATATCGTCTAAGCTTGAAAGAATTGTTCATCCTCTCTTTGTACAAACAAAAAACTTTCTATGTAAATAACATTAACTTTATGAACAATTTTTTTTTCTAGATTTCTCAACCATTTGTTACCAAGATGTAATGGTAATAGCTTGTATTGATAATGTGTTTATCCATTCTTGAGCTCCATCTTCCAAAGAAAATGGATACAGACAAATTTTAACTCCATCAACGGACTTATTCCATTGTCAAATATTTCATACACAACATAAAAAAAAATCAATTGGTTATAAGCCTATATATTATCAAATCCTAAAAAGAAGTTAGACGTTCAGGAGCACTGGGTTTCGATTCAAAGCTCACACACCTACATTGAGATACTAAGCCCTTGTTCGGTAGAAATTAAAACCAAAATTTTAATCCAAGTCAAAATCAACAATTAATTTTAACCACGCATTTCATTGTAACTTTTCAATCATACATTTCATCAACCTTTATAAAAATCTATCAAAAATCTGATTTTAGTCCTCACCAAACGGAGACTAAATCCATAAATTGCTTAGATTAGAGAATGAACTATAGTAATATAAAAAGTTTCTAGCAACCTTTTTTTTTTCTTAAAAAAAAAACATGGTTTGTTGTAAAAGACAACAGAAGAAAGAGTAAATAACTTACTAAGTTGCCCTACTATAACCAAAAACCACCAAAATGATAAGCATTATAATCTTGTAACTTAAAATTGACAAAATAAATAAATAAAATAAGAAATGCAGAAAGACCAATGATTAAATAAAGAGATATAAAAGAATAGCTATAAAAATAAGAACAGCAACCAAAGAAACTAAAGAAAGACTTTTCTATCTATTATTATTCTTGCATAAAATGAAATGAAGTTGAATAAATTATCCAACACTAAATTAACTTCCTAGCACAGTTATTGCAACGACGCCAAAACATGTTATGAAATTTTAAATATATTCACAAGAGCAAGAATCGATTGGACAGTGAACAACAGTGTCAAGCCAAAATGATTTCTAAAATATAGAAAATTTATTCTAATCTAAATTAATTATGATTCTACCTAGTTTATGAAAATTGAATTTGTTTGAAATAATTAAAACTAAAGAGATAGAAGAAACTAAAGCAAGCAAAATTAAAAATAAAATTCAATGGATTAAATTGTCAAAATTTTAAATTTTCCACTAATTCTCTAATTATCAATCAATTCACAAAATTAGAACCACACCAGGACATCAATCCGTTCTCGTCTCTCAAGAATCGTTTGGACAGTGAACAACAGTGTCGAGCAAAAACGATTGCTAAATTATAGAAAGTTTATTCTAATCTAAATTAATTTTGATTCTACCCAGTTTATGAAAATTGAATTTGTTTGAAATAATTAAAACTAAAGAAATAGAAGAAATTAAAGCAAGCAAATTTAAAACTAAATTTCAACGGATTAAATTGTCAAAATTTTAAGAATTTCCATTAATTCTCTAATTATCAATCAATTCACAAAATTAGAACCACACTTGGACATCAATCGTTTCTCGCCTCGTAGATTTAACAATTAACCCAAATTAAATAAATTATCAATAAGTCTTTCTTGGCTTAATATAGAGTGCTTAATAATTAAGTATCTACTCCGATGACAGTAAAACGAAGAATTAAATAGAAAAACATTGATTTTTTTAGCATTGAGCAAAGATTAAATGAACAAATACCTAGCCATAAAAAATACCCAATATTAGTAACGAAAGGAACTTCAAGTTAATTATCCAGTGAGAACTTTTTTCCGAGCCTTTCTATTGATGAAATTAGCGATGATTCAATGGTGCTTATCCAGGGAATCCATGGCTTAGCTTAATTGAAGATTTCTCACTCTTCCTTTCTGAAAGGGAGAGTTAGAAAAATCTTATTGATGTACCTTTCTCCAGATCTTCGGAGAAAGCATGAAATAAGATGTCTATTTCTTCTAATTCTCATTATTTAATTAATTAGAACTAAATAGACATTCCTCCGCTTTCATTCTTAAAAGGATGTGTTATCTCTAACTAAAAAATATAATTTCATAGTGCTTTTGCCCTTTAATGTTCTATTCATTCTCTACACATTTCACTGCACCACAAGTTATTATGATCATATGTTTTGCCAAGCGAATATATACTTCTAACCTCTAAATTCTTTAGTTCGCATTTTTAAATCGAAAGCATAGATGATAGGTGGAGTTGCAAGGTAAGACACCCTCTATAGTTACCTTACTGAAATTGACGTAAGGTGATCATTCCCACCCACTTGATTCGCCGACCTATGATTCCTGTGATTGGATTTGGTTCAATTACTTAACTAAGCATTAAGAATTCTTGTTTCGGCCTATCATACCACCGTATTCCATACATAATGCTTTATATTTTGATCTAAGGTTATTATTCTTAAAAACATATTCTTCTACAGAATTAGGTCCAAAATATGGAAGAAATATCACGTCATACAAATAAAATTATTAAAGTAAAAGGAAGAGTTATTTATTGAATAGGGTATCCGTATATCATATACAGCAAATGATTGTAGGAATTAAAAAATAAAACGCACGAGAATTCGAAACAATAAAAATGAAAATGACCAACCATGGATCAATAGAATTTAGAGGTAAATGCAGTCTCAAATTGAAAATTTCTACATCAGCTTCGTCCAAGGTGCGGCACTCGTCCTCTGCATGACTCCTTTTTTCCTGTTTACTGTCTTTCGGTGCGGCTGCTTTATCACTTTTTTCCCCTTCGGTGCTGTCGCCAAAACATTATTGGAGCTTCTACTTCTCTTTTTCGGTTTTTCCCTGTCTGGTCGACAGTCGACTCCCCTCCAGAAAGGGCTTCTTTCAAGATAATTTCACTGCTGGTCATTGTATTATGTGTGAACCTTCAAATTAGTCATTGAAGTATAATTTCTCACTCATAAACACTAAAGTAACAATAGTTTCCCTGATGATCACTTGGTTGACCCTGGTCACCAGATTTCACAATTGGCCTCTCATACTTTCGAGAAAATTGCAACTGAGAGGCCAAGTGAAGTTGTAACGAAACTAACTCTGGTATTCTCCCTGACGAGGATGGTGTTCCGGCCGCTTCGATAACTGAATTCTGCCTGCAAAATGAGGTCGGAGCTTTCTCCCTCGTTGTACTTCCGGCGTGAGAATCAGTCAAGGTTCAAGAGTTGGAGAAAATCGTATTAGAGTTCAAGCAGTAAGGTTTCGATCATCATATCGTTCTCACATTGGGGGTATTATAGGTGTTTGATGCAACGTAGCTGCTAGGAGGTAAATGGTGCCACGTGTACCACGTTGATCTTTCCACTTTATCCGCGTTATAGGGGTATGATTTCCACTTCCTAGGCTGTTGGTCGCGCCCACGTCAACCGTTGAGGTGCTTCGTTGACCGTCCTATTGCTAAGTGCGGGCGAGGTCTTATGGCAGTCTGTTGAGTGGCTCTCGTCTTGCTCGTTGACCTCCATATTGCTAAGTGCGGTAGAGGCCTCATGGCAGAAGGCGACCTCGTGTTAACGTAGAGCGCCGGGGGGGTGTGGTAGACGGCCTCATGGCAATAGACGACCTCGTAGAACGCCCGGGGGTAGTGGTAGACGGCACCATGGCAATTGGCGACCTCGTAGAGCACCCGGGGGTAGTGGTAGACCGCCTAATGGCAATAGGCGAGCTCGTGTTAACGTAGAGCGCCCGGGGTAGTCGTAGACTGTCCATCCCATGGTTCGTTACATGGATTCTGGATCAAGTGCCTATCTTGTTTTAAGGAACAACCCGACAAATTTGTAATGTCCTACTGTATCACCAAGCGTGTTTAGTTTTCTCTCTAAAGTTAAAGGAGAAGAAAATGATCTATTGTAACTTTAGTGTTTATGAGTGTTTAATTTTCCTTTTCTTCGCCATTTTCTTTAGTGTTTAATTTTCTTTCCTTTTCTTCTATAATGACCTTCCTTGATATCAACTGAGACAAAGCGTGTTTAGGTTTCTCTCCAAAGTTAAAGGCGCGTTTGGCACTGCTTACTTGGCATTGATGTGGCACTTGAGTTGCCATTTAACGCGTCACGTCAGATTATCGTCAACCACGTAGACAAGTTTACTAACGATTTCCATCTGATGGTCAATGATGTTGGACGGAGTAAAGTTGAGTGGCCAATGAGATAAGTTTTAAAGGTTGGTAAGTAAGCCGTGACATGTACCAAAGTTCAATGGCTACTCAAACATTTAACTCCTACTTATTAACTGATTAATTGGATGAAATGACAATTTTTGTACTCAACATTCATATGGGGACATTATTGTCAAAATTGAAAGGACAAGTTTTGATTTTGCACAAAGGTCATACATTATAGACCATTAGTGCAAAAAACTAAAAAAAAAAGCTTGATGTTATCTGCCATCCATTGCTACAATCCCGTATATCTACCGTGAACCTGTAAAATCCTACACAGTATGGTGATGAAAACTACATATGAAAAATCGTTGTGTGCTATACATTGCAAGGGTGATGGTTGACTATTAAAAGTGGGCTTTGGAAGACTTACATCTTGTTCGCCAAAGATTATTTTTTTGAATAATTGTCTCCCAAAATTGTTTTCATACATTTTAACTACATAATTTCTTAAAAAATCATTTTTTTTTCTTGAAAAAATCTATGTCAAATAGGCTTTTAATATTTTGCCACATTTTATTTCTATTCTCAATTATAAACAAGCATTTTTGCAAAAAATACATGTTATGTACCATTCAATATTTATTTAACATCTAATTACATGATTTCCGTCGATAAATACCTTTTTGTGTGATAATAAAAATGGAGGAATGTAATGCTAAGATTTGAATGTTAGGAAGTGCACTTCTCATAAGATTAGGGAGGTCTCCCGATTTCCTTTACTTTACTGAATGAATGGATAATGTTGATAGCGTGTTTGGTGGAGATTAAAATTGGATTTTTAGTAGATTTTGATAGAAGTTTTTGAAATGTGTGGTTGAAAAGCTGTGAGACCCATGAAAGATGTGGTTAATATTGATTGTTTGACTTTGACTTAGATTAAAATCTGATTTTAATCTGTACCAAACAAGGCCTTTGTTAGGAAAGATAGCTGTCTTCCGTGTGAAAATAAAAAATATTACATTTAATATCACAATATAAAAAAATACTTATAGAGGGTGTTTGGTGAGAATTAAAATTAGATTTTTAGTAGATTGTGATAGAAGTTTTTGAAATGTGTGGTTGAAAAGCTGTGAGACCCATGAAAGATGTGGTTAATATTGATTGTTTGACTTTGACTTAAATTAAAATCTGATTTTAATTTGTACCAAACAAGCTCCGAAACTTACCCGTTATTAAATTTAGTGACTAAATATGTAAGGAAGTGACTAAATGTAAGGAAAATAATTTTGATGATTAATTTAAAAATTTTCACATGCTTGAGGGACTATTGGTAAAATTAATTCTTCCTTTTCCGTTGTGAATTTGTGGGTCCTGCAAGTTTGGGCTTAATTGGCGTATGCTGTAGCTGACAAGCAGTCTTAACTGGGTCGAAGTCGGATCTGGAATCCAAATCGACCCGAGAATTGGCCACTCTTAACAAATCCAGACCGTTCATGTTTTTCATCCGACGGACCAATTTTACATCCTCCGTAATCCTAACGCACAGGCCACCCCAACCCTAACACACAAACCCGCCCCAAGGCGGTTGAGCCCCTCTCTATCCCTCTCTGTAGTGGATCCTCACCACCTCCATCGCCCACTGCAACCCGTTCGCAATTTCTCGTCTCTATAGCTTCAAACTTCCCTGGGTAATCATTTCTTCGACGAGCCCTCACGAAATTTGTATGTATTACCCGGTGGGTTTGCGTTTAGGCTTTTAATTAGCTTTGAGACTCGAGAATTCGGACAAGATTATTCAAAAAGAAAACACCATCTCTGCGAGTAATACCGATTTCAGTTTCTTGGCTGTCCATGCGAGTTTCTCGATTTGAAGGTTTGCTACTTTGCTTTTTCCGCGAATACTATAATGGGCATTTTATCTTTTTGATCTTTTACTTGCACTTTTACTGGAATTTATTGAATTGATTAAAGCTTGCCTTGTTTAATTATCCGTCTGTATGTTACCTCAGAGGTTAATTACAGTTTCACCTTGCAAGTTCTAACTTGTGCTGGCAACTATTATCGTAGTAACATTTTGAACAAAAATCGGATCTTCATCCTGATTATGTTATTGTATTCTGTAAAACTTGTAGATATCATTACAAAGAAGTAAATTTTGATGAAATATTGAAATAAATTTGGGATCTAGTTAGTGGTGCATTGGAACCGTGTTTAGAAAGGCTTTGTAGATTAAGGTAAATCGGTTAGATGAGCCATGAACCTGGAAGTGCTCCAGGTGCATAAGCCCCAATCTGAAAATTTAATAAGATACAAAATAATACTCTTAATAGCCATAGGCCATGTAAAACCTGCATATTAGAACATTTGAACACATTTAAGTCTAATTTGCAACTTGAAACATAAAATAGTAAAAAATAAACTAACAAATTTAGCCTATGTTTGGCTTAGGTTTATAAACTGTTTATAACAACTCAAGCCATTCACAACTACTATTCACTTATCCACCATTCATTTATTAATTTATAATTTAAATCATCCACAAAAACTTCCAAAAATGCTCTTAGTCAGCACATGATAAAACAACTAGTCCAGAGCTGGAGCTAAACGATTAAGATATATGAAATAAGTTTTGGTTTGCAAGAATTTTGTTTCTTTTGCCGTTAGAAGAAAAGTGACTTTTAGAGTAGAGAACAGAGAAATATGGACACAACAGGAAGATAAATAGAGTAGAATTAAATACTTGTCGTCGATATCCTGTCAATGGTCTTTCGTTGCCGAAAGGCTGCAACATCACTCTTTGGAGTTTGGGGGTTTGCATTTAAGTTGTAGGAGTCAGGATTGGGGCATATATGTGCTCTTTACTAGTCTTTAGTTCGTCTTACTTTTAAGGGTTGGGATGCATTTATGAAATTATGACAGCCAAGATAAAGCCCAAAATTTTATTGGATATCTAGTAAAAAGCGACCTATAAATTGTTGGTTGGTATAAAACCAGTCCAGAAAGGGCAAGACTGAGGAGTGCACGCCTCAGTTGCGTTGGAGATTATGCTTTGTGAAGTACGCTTCATTAAGTAAAGATATAAGTCTTGAGAAGGGTTATTCAAAGTATAAGATTTGAAAGCCCTAAACATTAGGATGTACTCTTCGAGCCATTTTGAAAGCATTGAATGGGAAAAAGTGGACTGAAATTAGGTCCTGCTGGATTGTGGCGTAATAAATGCTGCAAATTTAAAAGTTTCAACCACATGACGAACTTTGGGAAAAAACATAGATACTTACAGTAGGGAATAAATAACAATAAATCAACCTTCCTGATTGTAGAAGTTACCATCCAGCATAGAAACTTAGGCATGAGTAATACCTTCCTCTGCGGTTTGGATGACCAATTAAATTAGCAAAATATATGCGAAAAAGGCATTATCAATTATATAAATCTCGATGGACATAGGTCAAATTGTTTCTTTTTGGGCGTTGGAGTTATCTTGCTTTACAAAGATGGAAAGTCTATGATGCAAGTTGAAGTTTGGGTGCTACTAAAATACTTGTTGATGTCTGTTTCTGTACTGCGCAACCAAGAAAATGCCTTGCAAAATTGTTTTTGAGTTAATGTTGAGGATTTCTATTTTTGGGAGTAAAAAAGGTATGCATTCTAAAAGGGTTGTTTTTTGAGTTTAATCATTCATAGAAAATTATATAAACCAAATATTGATCTTGCTATTAAAATTATTATGAGATCTTGCTATTGTTTTGAAGCGCCAACATTCTGAGTTCTTTCAGTAGAATATCCTCAGGTCGTGATCAAATGGAACTAAAAGTAACAAATTCCTAGTATAAGAACAGACTAGTAAAATTGACGCTGAAACAACTAATAAAGCAAACTTATTAATAATTCTTAAATAAGCAAGGAAATAAGACAAAACAAGCACTAGGTTATTAGATTTTATAGAGAACATTTTTTTAAAGTATGGATTTCACTTCATCAAGTTGGAAAGGCTTGTTGGATAACTGTAGATTGAAATATGAACCTTGATGCTCAGTTTTCCTCCAATCTAAGGAGAACTACTGCTGGAAAAGTTCAAATCTCATTGATTGTTTGTGCATTACTGATTGGGAGAACAAGTGAAAGGTGTTCTCATTGAGTTGTTATCATAGTTCGGCACTTACACTGTTTAGCAGAAAGATCATACTTGCTATTAATTTGATCTTAATTTTATAGTTTTTCCTATGTTTAGATCTTTTTATATTGGTTGCTCTCTGATTTGATTTGGATTAGAAGCTTTAGGAACCTAATAATATCAAATTTTCTTTTTTACAAATAAGATGATTAACCTTCTTTACGAAACTTCTTTCTTCGGTATTTGATTCTATTCAAGAACTCCAATTGCAGATACAAACTCATCAAGGTGTCCTTTGTTTTGCTCAATAACACGCGACACAACTTTTCTCTCTTTTCTTGTGTTTGCATCTATTCTAATAAAATTATCTCATTAGATTATCTTAAATTATGAATCCCAACTCAGAAACACAAGATAACTGATAGAAGCAGATCATATGTAATCTTTATTGGAAAGGGGGAGGTTTGAACTTGTTCTTTAATGAAAGGGGGAGGTTTAAACTTGTGGAGAATAATTATGTTATCATATCAATAAATCACAGGATGAAGTTTTAGGTGAGAGTAGTTGAATACCTGCACATAGAAGTTAGAACCTAATTGGAATACCAACTATGGAAGTAATTTGGGCATAGGCAGCCCTCTACTATCTATCCCATCGAATTCCACTGTCTTGTATTATACTTTACCATAACAGACCAGATAGATAGATCTATTGAATGACAGAAAGGGAAAAATATTGAAGGATGCATAAATATGGTGTGGAAAAATATGCGGTTTAGAGACTGAAATCTGAAGGAACAAATGTTATTGTGGTTTTAATAGAGTTTTAGCTCAATTGCAAGTACTATCTTGTAATTTTGATTAAGTAGGTTAATTGATGATTAATAATGCTTCCATTTACTTTTTAGTCTTTGAATTTGAGATGTAGTTTCTTTGGGTATATTATTTACTGATATTATTAACGAGCTATTTTGACTGAAGTAGATATTAGCAGAGAGAGAAGTATTTGAGATGTGGAATACGTGTACTTTATGGTGTTTTTAGGATGCACGAAGAGTAGCTATAGAACATCATTTTTTGGGAAAGTAGATTTTGTAATAGTGATTTTTTTGGATAATGTGTAGTTAAAAAGGAAAAAATTCGAGTTTACGTGTGAAATTATTCTAAAGAGAGTGTGTGATTGAAAACGATTTTGGAGAGAATGAAGTTTTAAAGAATGGGGCTCAAACAGGGGCAATATGGCATGCAATGCTGATAACTGGAATAAGATATTTGACAAATAAACTGGCAGTAATTGAAAAGCAACCATTAAGCACCGGACATGTTGATTCGCTATTTTTTATAAAAATACCGACATGACACGTCATCGACTTGACTAAAAGAATATTTTTTAAACACCATTTTTGGAAAAATATAACTGGAGGGTTTATGGGAAGGACTTGTGAATGCAAATAGATTGTATAGCTTTCTGTGAAAGCTTTTTCATTTTAAAGGGACAGTCCTTTTTAGGACATAAAGGTAATTTTTTTTTTTTAATTTTAATTGGTTAAAAAGGGAACTTTTGAAGTAGAAAACCTTTTTTACCCAGACCAATTCATTAGACGGTGTTGTAAAATTGTGCAACTCAAATAATAAAAGGCTAATTTTCTAACTAGGCTTCCCAAAAAAAAGAGAGGAAGAAATACAAAAGTCTAAAACTATGGTTTCCCTTTGAGGGCCGGCAGTTTGAGAAGAGAGAAGCCCATCACAAGCCGAAATGAAAACATGGTGCCTTTGAAGAGAAAACTGCGGGAAGGGAGAAGATGAAGAAGTACGCCATTATTATGCTTCTTAGTTCATGATTTTCATTCAAATATTGAGATAGGAGGTCAATTTTTTTTTGTAGAAGGTCAATTTTTTTTTAGTAAGTTTTGTGGTCTTTCTCTTCACTGCGGCGTGTCGACAACATGTCCAGCGGTAGAGAAACAAAAAGAAAGGGGGGCACGTCACCTGGTATTTCCGATACTTGTCAGCAGCTTGTCGGAGTGTGTTAGTGTCCAGAACAAGTCGGATACTGACTCGCCGGTGTTGGACTTGTTGGTGTTTCTTAGGTAGGAAATTGACTAGAAAAGAAAGGTGGCAAAGTCCTTGGGATGACGAAATTGTTATTTCTGAAGAAATAAAGAATGTCACCTTGACTAGTTGTGCTGTTACAGTCAAACGTTGTGGACATAGGGAAGTGATAGCACAAATGGTTGTCAAACTTCTCTTTTACCTCACTATTTAATTTACCAATTATTCCGGTAATTTTATTACTAAGCAAAAGCTGTGGCAAATTATTTTAAGGATGCTGATTTTTGCCTTTTTAGTTTGCTGGCAGGATGTTGATGGATGATGTGTGAACATATGCTGTTACCTTTAGTGACCTTGTCTATCAATCTTTGATCTCTTTTGGTGGGACAAAGGAGTTAGAAATGGCCAGTTTGTCGTCTGCTGAGCCTTCTCGTCATGGAGTCAATGACATGAATCATAGGATTTATGTGGACAAGTCACAAGAAGGTGGTGACCGCTGGTATTTCTCTAGGAAGGAAATTGAAGAACATTCTTCTTCTAGACGTGATGGCATTGATTTGAAGAAAGAGACTTACCTACGCAAGTCATACTGTACATTTTTACAAGATTTAGGCATGAGGCTGAAAGTGTAAGCTTTCTGGCTTGGATGGTATATGATTTATTTCCATTTTATCTGTCTTTCTTGTATGGATTCAATATTTCGCATTGTTTGGCATATCAATTTCTGAGCTGCGATTTCAATTATTATGATTATCTGTAACAGCTTTAGAATTTCACTATTATTACATCTTGAAGTTTTGGTTTACTTCCTATTATGTTGAGAAATGATGGACCTTCCATGTTAGAGACATGTTGAGAAATACTCATGTTTAAAATTTGCGCAACGTACACTATCATGTACATAAGTATTATAATATGGATGATAAGTGGACCAAAAGGAAAACCCAGAGTTGACAGCATGTGAATTTATGCTGTATCAGTCGATAAAAAAAAAAAGTAAGTTAAGGGACAGTATGTAAATTTATGCTGTATTAGTCATTGTAAAACAAGCTATGGATGATAACTGGACCCTGCGGAAAACCCAGAGTTGACAGCATGTGAACTATGCTGTATCAGTCGATCCAAAAAAGTAAGAAAGATAAGGGACAGTACGTAAATTTATGCTGTATTAATCTTTGTAAAATAAGCCTGTTTGTATGTTCAGAATTTTGTATATCTAACGTTATCGAACTCCATCGAAATATGATGTCAAAATATATTCATCCATCCTTCAACATCCCTTCAGTAATTTTTTGCTGCACTTTAGCTATTCAATTGTTTTCCTCAGTACAATGCTGGATGCTTTGCAGGCCTCAGGTAACCATTGCTACAGCAATAATTTTTTGTCATCGTTTCTTCCATCTTCAATCCCATGCAAAAAATGATAGGAGGGTAAGTATTTTCTTTCACTTCTTATTTATATCTTTGATAGCTAATAAATCTCAGTCTGATGCTGACGTAGACTTGGTGCTGACGTAGACTTGGTGACCACGTAGCATGATAATAGTTGCATGCACCCAATTAAGTAAGTAGGATATTTTTGCCATCTAACTAAAATCTAGCATAAAATTACTTTATTTTGGTAGGAAACTAAAGCTTGCAATCATGCTTTTGGTTTTCTGACTTAGCTCTTATCTTTTTCCCTCTCCTCCACAAATTTGACCCAGCAAAGACAAAATGCAGATATAAACTCAAGGCAACCGTACTTCCCACTCCGGCCACTGCTTTTTCTTTTCCCCTTTTCGCCTTGTTTCCTTTCCTTTTTTCGTCTTTTCCTTTTGTATTTCTCCGCTTTTTTTAATTACTGATAACTTCGCTGTCAATGTCAGGTCTCAACTCCGCCGCCTTCTTTCCTGTTCATTCACTGCTTCCTTCTCTGGTTGAGACTCCTTGATCAGATGTCCTCATATTCCACTAGATTTTCATCTTCAACTGTCTCCTTTTGAGCTTGTTGGATAAATTTATGGATTTTCATTTCACTCATTCGCCTGAACAAGGAATCACCTTCTTTTTGCCATTGAACCACCCAATCAAATACTTAATAGTCGTAACGATCAACTTCCAAAAATCCTATTCTAGACGTAGCATTGATCCTGATAAACCTTAATGTTTCTCCTCCTCCAATAGTTCCTACGTTCTCTACTCTTTCTAGAAAGTTTGTAACGTGAGTGCAATGTCTTCTAACTAAGACGGAATCGAGTGAGGAAAACCCATACCCCCCTCCAACCGACTACACCACTGCTGGTCTATACAAGTTAGCCGGAGAGCCATCCTACCTGCACGAATTATGCAAACCAGGTTATGACCTGTCTGGAATATAGAAGGAAAAGCTGATTATCCTGTTTGTCATGATTTTCAAATAACTTGCAGACAACAATAAGTTTTGGGAAATTGCAGGAGTACTAGAGAATAAAAGAATTAACCAACAATTTGTTTCTCTGTAGTTTTGCAATAAAACTAGGAAACAATTTTTTGTTTTTAATCATTGTGAACTTTTTCAAATGAGCCTTGGTTTTTCCCCATTACTGCCTTACTACAGCAGAGCGTTTTACAGATGGAAATCCTAAAGGTGGTTTCTGAAGCTGATCTCTGACTTTTTTTTTTGTAAGAAGATATGCGCATAATTTGTCATGTTAATAATGTTATGCATGGCCATATGGTGTACAATTAGTGTTACATCTAAACTGAGAGAAAATCTCTATGTTAGATTTTGATGTGTGATATTAGATCTTGAGGTTCTGTCTAGCCACATTCCTATCCTGGTTGATTTCATTTGAGTGCGTCGTAGATATATTAAATGCATTGCTGTTGGATAGATGTTGTACTTGCTTTTATATTATCCATGCACATTCACGCTTGGTGTGCTTTCAAGGGAACTGAAAATCCAATACGAGTGTCCAATGCACCATCCTGTTTTCTTAAATATATCCTGGAGTGCAGACCATATGTAGACTCGTGGCCTTGATTTTCTGGAGTAATTTGGGATTAATATATTCCTGTCTCCCTCAATGGAGTGAAACAATAGAATTGAATTGACTGCATCTGCAAACTCAAGGGAAACCTGCATTAAAGGATTAATGAGAGCTTCTCAAAAGCGTGTATTAACAACATAAATGTAGTGTAATGCTAGCTGGCCAAAATCACTGACACCCCCAACAAAAAAGCTGAATTTCTGGCCCTAAAAAAGCTCCAATCTTTTAGGTCCAATTCAGCATGAGAAAGGCTTTCCATGGGCTACGTAGATCCTCCTGGATCAAAGTTACTTCGGTTTTGAGTTCTACCTTCGTTTGCTACATTTATTTTGATGGTCCAACCACTCCTAAAACTGATTTGCCTCTTGTTCTAGTATGCTTATCTGCACTTCCACTTGTGTGTTCATGGTGTTTTGCAACTTCTCTTATCATTGTTTTGTCTGAAGATGACTGATTTCAATAGGAAGTGTTCAAAAACATGTGAACATCACATCAAGGCTCCACCAAAACCAAAAGAGGAGAAAAACAAAGAAAGAGAAGACCCCAATGAAAAACTATGCAGTCATTGTTTATAGATTTTGAGAATAGCTCACCGCCAACTAAAACATTAAAAACATTGTGTTTCTCATAGACCCACTTTTTGACTTCAGTCCCGACCAACTAAAATCATAGTTTTTTTTTTATATATTTTTCTTTCTTTTGTTTGTTTGTTTGCCAACTTCTAACTTTTCTATAATGAATTTTGAAGATCGTTTATGATGAATTATGAGCTTATTTTGCATTTTAATACTCTCTCAGTCTCATAAAAATAGGCTTGCTTTCATTTTTTGTTTCCCCCAAAATATAGGCGACTTTCCTAATTGAGAGTATATTTAATTTCTTAGTTTTCTAATGTACCCCTATTTAATGTGCCTCGTTATTAATAAATATGAATTACTCCTATTTAAACCATTATTTTATATAGGGGTATATTAGGAAAATTGTAAGTTAAATTGATATATCCAACTATATTAATTATATTTTCTTAATCGTGTGAAAATGGAAACAAGTTTGTTTTTATGGGACGGAGGGAGTAAGTTTTTGATATTTTTTGGTCTACTGTGAGGCTTGCGCCTCAAATTGCCTTGAGGCTTACGTTTGCCTCGTAAAGGAAAAATGCCTTAGTATCCGATTATGCCTTTTAAAAGATTTAACAACGTAAATCCGATTTACTTGTTTAGAGCTGAAATGTGAAAATAAAAAGGCTGGAATAAAATCTACTATGTATGTATAGGGGTCTGTGTACACTGTGTATTTAACAGTAGAAACTCACCAGCTACAGCTGCAACACAGCACTGCAGTTCTACTTAAAATGTCTTCTTGTTTTGTTTTTCGGTCTTTCTTTTAAATTTCCTTTCCTTCTTTTGCCATTAAAAATTTATTCTAGATTTATATTTCCAGGTTTAAAAGTTTTCTGACTCAGTATTTTGTCAGTGCTAGTTTCGTATATTATGAGCACAGAGAACGAATTTTTACTTAAATTTTTTAGGTAAATAATTTAATGAAGTTATGTGTGAGATTTAAATATGAATGAAAATGACATTGGATGATTAAAGTTTAGGTAAATAATTGAATGAAGTTATGTGTGAGATTTAAATATGAATGAAAATGATATTGGATGATTAAAGCTCACAAACTCAAATTGCAAATTTTAAAATCGTTACATAAGAATTGTAAATCTACATAAATTTAATTTTGTTAAAGGTGTTGATTTCTTAATGGCTTATTTCATTTTATTTCATCTCTTTCTTTTTTCTTTTTAATTTTTTTTCCTAAGCTTTAAGATCTAAAATATTATAAGGCTACTATTAAGAACTTTATATGTCAATAGACCAATTGAAGGAAAATAATGTTAGAATAACATTGCAAGGCCAAACATATTTTCAGTTTCAATATAGAAACTTTGATCTAACATTTTTAGGATAGTGGAATTCTAAGCTATGGTTTGGAATTTTAACAACTATGTGCTTGTCTTTTTTATCTTTGTTTCTTCCCCATCATTCTTTGTAATTCTCTTTTTTCTGTTTTCTCCTGTTGTTCCTCCTCCTCCATTTTATAATCCGCTTGCATAGCCTAGGATGTATCACTAATCTCAATGACAACCTGTCCCACCCTTATTTCCAGTAATTTTGGCATATTGCTAGTAAGACATATTCAACTTAAGACTTTGCTTTTGCCTCAATTTCTGTAAACAAAATTGATATTTTATGCTTGACTTCTTGCACTCTTTTTGTAGATGATTGCTACGGTATGTATGTTCCTTGCGGGCAAAGTTGAAGAAACTCCTCGTCCTCTTAAAGATGTCATACTAGTGTCATATGAAATTATTCATAAAAAGGATCCTGCAGCTGTGCAAAGGATCAAGCAAAAGGTGGTGTTTCTTTGTTGTTGTTATCTCTGATATTGGCTTTACTACTACGGGGTTTGGTTCCTTTATTTCTTGAGTGTTTGACCTTATTTATTTCTGGAGGCCAATTGCTAAAAAAATTGTAGTCTGTGACAAGTTAGTGTATTCTGATTTTTCTTTGGTGCATACATTATCATCTCTTTCGAACTAGAATGATATTTATACCACTTGAGCTTGGTCTTTATGGAATGTTTGTAGTGCTTGTACTGTACTATAGTTATTTGATATTATTGTATCCTTTGCAGGAGGTATATGAACAACAAAAAGAACTTATTTTACTGGGAGAGAGGGTTGTTCTTGGAACTCTCGCTTTTGATCTCAATGTACTCCACCCATATAAACCCCTTGTTGAGGCTATAAAAAAATTTAAGGTTGCTCAAAATGCCCTGGCTCAAGTTGCATGGAACTTTGTTAATGATGGGTATGATATATTTGCTTCTTGTAGTTCTAATATAGTGCCCATCCTTGGCTATTCTTCCTCCTCTTTGACACGGGAAAGTGGTATGCAGGCTTCGGACTTCTCTATGCTTGCAGTTTAAGCCCCAACACATTGCAGCAGGTGCTATTTTTCTTGCTGCCAAGTTCCTAAAAGTAAAGCTTCCTTCTGATGGTGAGAAGGTTTGGTGGCAGGAATTTGACGTCACTCCACGCCAATTGGAGGGTCTGTGCTTAGACTTCCTTTGGCAGCAGTACAGATTAGGGTTGTGGTGTTGTATAGTATCAGTATCATGTTTTTATGATTTATTAAGTCTCACCTATCTATGATGGGTTTGAAAAGATAGTGTTTTGAATTAGATTTGATTTCTCACTGAAAATTATGGAAGTCGAGGGATGGTTAAATTGATAGGAATGCTATAATTTCATTGTGAATTAATTATTGATATTTCCTTTTTGACCAGAGGCTTTATTCCTTGCAGAGGTCAGCAATCAGATGCTAGAATTGTATGAACAAAATAGAGGACCGCCTTCTCAGGTTAGTGAAGCCGAAGGGAGTGCTGGAGGCAGTCAACAACCTCCATTAAAAGCTCCTGCGAACGAAGAGCACATCACTAGTCACAGTAATTCTCATGGCATGGTGGCTACTTCAAAGGCAGGAACCTCCAAGGAAGCATTGGCGAGGCCATTTCCTGAGCCGTCGCATGCAGATAATCATGGTGGGCTACCAAGAACCACCCAGACTCAAGACAATGACTTTGGAAACATAGAAAAGAAAAGCATTCAAGATCACAAGGGAGAAGATGATATTAATGTCTCCCAACACCATCAACGAGAAGGGGAGATCCAGAATAAATCAGAGTTCGGGTCTGATGAACATGTTGATGAAGATCGAGAAGGGAGTTTTGGGAGAACTGAAACAAGGGATCCTGTGGAGCTGAAGGATATAAGCAGTAGCAGAAATTTGGCCCGCAAGGACGGTACAGTTTCCCAGTCACCTCAAGATGCTATAAAGAAGATTGACAAAGAGAAGGTTAAAGCAGCTCTTGAACGGAGGAAAGCCCGTGGAGACGTAAATCGAAAAACAGACCCTATGGACGAGCTCGAGAGAGAACTGGAGGATGTTGAATTGCCTGGCGAGAGAGAGAAGATTAAGCGAGAAAGAAAACAGAGCTGGTCCAAACCTTTAAATAAGTCAGATCACGGGAACTATCACCGCACATCTGGAGATGGGCATGCGGATGATTTTCACATTGTAGAAGAAGGGGAAGTCGAACCATTTGATGATATCGACAGGGGATATCAGTCACCAAGGTCAGCCAATCGTAAGAGGAAGGCTGTTAGCCCCTTAGACAAGAAAATGGATGGAAAGCTGCGAAATGATTACATGTCAGGGTCTTACTCTCACAACAATGACTGACCAGGCAAGTTTCTGTATCAGAAGAAAAGGATAGGGCTTCTGTTTCAGTTCAGTCATTGGTACTGATTGCCATATGTGGTCTTCTCTTCTCATTTTAAGTTCAGAAAAATTTGTTTAGGATCCATGTGCTGTAATGATCTAAGTTGTTGTTGGACATATTTGAAAATGATTAAAAAAAAATTACAAAATATAAGTTTGAGGGGTCTTATGATAATTATCAATAAAGAATCAATTTTTTTAAAAAAGTATTATTGCGTGAGGAAGGTATTTGAATAAAAATGAGCGCTTTCTATGTAATATCCTTCCCCAGAACTGTAAGTGGAAACTCATTAAGGACTAATTTCGAGATTATATAGATTTTCCAGGTAGCCTTTTCATAAACTTTTTTATACTCCTTAATGTCGAAAAATGTTTATATATGACTAGGATGGCAAAAAAAGTTTATCGGCTCGGGTTCAGGCTGAGCCCCATTTTGGGGCGTCGGCTCGGGTTCGGGCTGAGCCGGCTAATGGCTTGTTACCGGCCCGTGACTAAGTAATATAAAAAAAATTTAAAAATACAGTTGCTTGCATTGCAAGTATCTGTCTTTTTACTTTTTTTTTTTAAAGTTTAAATGTGTGTGTGTGTTATATTTAGTTATTATTTATAACACGAATAAGTTGTACAAAGTTTAAATACATTATAAAAATTATAAACTTATAAAAAGCCACGAGTCGGTTCGGCTTGGGCCCGACTCTGCCGACTAAGGCTTGAGCCTAAAGCTCGGGTTGAGTCTTATTTTTTTGGTCGATCTTTTACTCGGTTCGTACCCAAAAAAGTTTGGACCCATTTTGCTCGAGCAGAACCCAAGTTTTGAATTTCGACTCGTGACTCGACTTGTTGACATGTCTATATATGACAATCTAAATCTATTGCGATACAAATAAACGTTTTGACAATGATTACGATTTTAATAAAGTACAAGGATGGAAGGGTAACGGTATCTATGAAACACAAGTTAGGGTGTTAGATAACTTCGATCATTGGAATATACTCGATTGGGTTCCGTCCGTGACACTTAACATCCCTAGAGTTTATATAATTGGATGTGTGAGGATAACAATAATTATTTAATAGCCATTCAAATGATTTTTGTCCTTGTGGACTGATTGTGTAGCTATAAATTTTTTTTTTAATATTTATTTAATAGAGATTCTGATGATTTTTTGTAATCGTGGACTGATTGTGTAGCTATAATAAAATGTTAAATATTAACTTTCTATTTTTCGAAAGATGGGGACCAGTTTACTACTAGATCAATGTCGAGGACAAATAATGAAATTGATTCTTCGTAAAATTAATAACTCACTCCCAGATGAAAATCGAAGTGCTATAGGGTAAAGTTGCGGTGGAAATACCGTAAGATCCTCCTGGAATCGTTTGATTTCTAAATCGGATTGTTCCTGTCCCTAAATTTAGGTTTGTTTCTCTCGTCCTTTTTCCTCTATCTGTGTATCTATACTATTTATGCATGTATTTCTGTGTGTATGTTTCCGTATGTATGTATAATTTATTTGTAGTTAACTTGCCGAATTCAGTTTTACAATTAGCTTGTTATTTCAAATAATCGAACGAATAGTTGAAGATTGAAGAGTTCAAGTTTTCAAGCTAGTACGATAAGAAGTCCTGGAGTTGACTATAAATTGTTAATAGTGATAGAGAAATCAAATTTTATGATATCCTTGAAGAAAATAAGCGATTTTGGTATGATAACTGGTAAACTTCCTGTGGAAATGTTAGAATTGATTTGATTAATTTGTTCTGATTTAATCTGGTAAAATGATCTAAAGCTGAAAACGCATCAATATCTTCTGAACTTTTCAATTTTGTTTCTTAGGGAATTATGTTTTCACGTTTTGCGTTACTTTCCTGTTCGTTAAGAACTTTATGCCGATGATTTTTCCAGTATAAATTATTTGACAAATAAAAGATTCACTTTTGGTATCCATGTTGGCAACTGATTTACTAAAGCTTGTGTGCATTAAACACGGTAGAAATTCATTAACATCTATTTAATCTATTTACCCTTTACTTTATTAACAAGCAATTTCGATGGTTATATTAGATTTACAGGAAAGGTTTGGACTGATTATAATGGAAGACCTTGTGGGTAATAATGCGTCCCCTGTGACACCACTAGCCAAGTGGAGAAATGCCTTTTCAAGAGCTTTCCAGTATTATTTGGATAGATCTGCTCCTCATATAACTCGACGGTGGTTTGGAACGCTCGCTGCTGCAGCAGTTTATGTCTTGCGTGTTTATTATGTACAGGGGTTCTATGTGGTCTCGTATGGTCTAGGAATCTATATCTTGAATTTGCTGATTGAATTTATGTCCCCTAAGGTTGATCCGGAGCTTGAAGCCCTAGATGGAGCTTCATTGCCAACTAAAGACACTGATGAATTCAGACCCTTTATTCGTCGACTGCCTGAATTCAAGTTCTGGTGAGATCTATGCATGGACAAGTTTTTTATAATTATGTTTTTACGCCACAGTTCTCATGCTTGTCTCATCAACAACAATTAGCGACTAATATAACATTACACATTCTTTGTTAGACTAGGAACGTGTTTGGCCAAACTTAAAACAATTTTCTTAGAAGTAAATAATTAAGTTCTAGGTTAAATATTTAGTCAAAGTTGGGAATATGTAAATTTCATATTTTGTAGTGAGAGAGTTACTTTTAAAATGAGAAATCCTTACTGAAAAATAGAAAAAAGTAACGTAGCCAACGTTACATTAAGAAAGATGCACCAGTCTGTGGCAGTGGTTTTCCTGTCTACTATTGATTCAATTGTAAAAAAGTTTTAAACAGTAACTTTGCTATCGTATACTGGTGCTAGATAGCATGATTCATAGGTTTACTTTTAACCTTAGCTAAATGTGCTCAAAGTTGAGTTTCTAGTCATATTGGTACTATCTTTTGGTCCATGTTCAGATTGGTAACAACTCTTAAAAGTTTGTGACTGCATTCTAATTCACTACTTAATGCATGGTAAGTGAATTGATTCACAAAGTGTCCAGTTTCACTTTTATAATTTCTGAGTATTTACATGTTGGCAGTTCATTAGTTTCTGTAATTACAAATGCAGTTGTCCTTATTGTTACATACTATGTCTCTCTATATTATGTACGTTCTTGAAACAGAAGTTTTGGTTTTTATTATATGCAGTAAGATCAAGAATGAAAAGTGTTCATTCAAATCTAGTAACATGGAAACATGATATTGAAATATCTACATCTGGTCTAACTGGTGATTGAAGATTTAAGAGTATATTCGCTGTGGTCTTTCCAAGATGTGAGCTTGAAAAATCTGGATACAGATAACAAAACAAGAAGTTTGACATAATTTTTTTTGTTTTTTTTTTTCTGTTACTCATCCTCCCTGATTATCCATAATCACTGGGCACGACTGTTTGGTTGGATTTGTTAGTTGATTTAGTAACTTCTACGATTTATATAGCTTGCTGTTTAGGACGATAAGAGTTGATAAAATTATTAATATTCACAAAGCCCAAAATATTTGATTGCTTTACATTTTTTTATAACCGATTAATTGAATAGTTGTAAATTACAAAATCCAAACCAAATGTGGCCTCAAATATGTGGGAAAAGGAGAATAAGAGAGAGCAGGGATTGATTCGCTTGCAATATTTGTTAACCAAGGTATATAATACCCCATTCGCTGTAGGAACTCGAATTAAAAATTGTTCAACTGGAAAAATCTGCTTAAGTGTCCGTGCATTTATCTTCTTACACTTTTGTGAGTTGTTTCTCTTCGCATTTTTGCTTTTCTTTTACCTTACAGATTTTTATTTACCTTTCGTTGTATTGTTTCAGGTATGCAATGACAAAAGCTTTTTGCGTTGCCCTTTTAATGACCCTTTTTTCTGTATTCGACGTCCCAGTATTCTGGCCCACCTTATTATTTTTCTGGGTTTTTCTATTTATCCTCACTATGAAACGTCAAATTACACACATGATCAAGTACAGATACATTCCGTTTAACATTGGCAAGCAGGTAAGAGCTTTATTTTCATTGAACGAATTCTTGAAATGTCATTATCTTTCTACTTCCTTCATGTATCTTGAAAATTCTATATAATGACTGCCCATTTCCTTTAAAACACATTTGAACAGAGCTATGCTTGGAAGAAGTCTGCTGAAGGTGCAAAGGTTCACCGAAGAGACTGAAGTTGGCAGTGTGTTAACTCGTTCGACTGGAATGATGTAGACTTCGTATTTTGTTCGTTTAGAACTCAAAAACTCTTCTTGGATTATTGATCTCAAAACATATATTCAAAGTATGCAAGTACGCAACTTGTTTGAACTTACAAATGAATGTGATATGCATGTTGTTGGAAGCGTATGTATTAACTTCTGGAAAATGTCTGATTCAGTGTCTCACATATTAAGACAATTTTGTCATCGTATGTCACTATTAATCAGTTGAATGTAATTAGGCTTTGCATATTGGTTCTGTACACGGTGATAATAATTGGACTCCACAGCTTAACAGACAACACTATCAGCCTTATATATCGTGAAAGTTTATTATAATTTAATTAGCACAAAAATGGTAGTCAACTTGTGACGATCCTCTGTCCTTATCAATGTTACATCCTTATCCGGCCGACAACTAAAGCACATGGCACCATGCGTCAAAACATAAAATTCAATTGGCTCACACATCAAAGTAGTTAATAGTGGAAGTGGAAAATTGAACCACAATACTGTACCCCACAGGGATAATGCCAAATAGTCATCAATCGACACCAAATAATTCAATTGATTAAAGCAGCAAACCTATCCGAACTCAGCATAATTATTTTGGAAACTTGGATTAAGTTTCACTCAACGTGGGGACAAAGTTGAATCATTGTGTTGATCCTTTTCAGAAAGTTGTGCATTTAGATGAAACGCTGAATCAAAGTAATTTGTCTTTTAAGCGTTCAAACATGATGGTTCAACAATAACATCTCAAGGAAAATTCATAACATCAGAAAACAAAAGTTACTGAACAACTGAAGATCAAATACAATCAGAAAACAAAAGTTACTGAACTGAAGATCAAATACAACATTTCATAGATTTCACATCTCAGACTAGTTTATTAAGGTATACTTCTCGCGTCTCACACAAATTGATCAAGGTACTCCTCGACGGTGGTGTATTTGACATCTGGATAGAGCTTTGAAGCCTCAACCCCGAATGACGGCTCGATCTCAAAATAGGTCTGGTCACCTTTCACGAAGGTTGAATGGTTGATTGCAAGTATGATATTGAGAGGGATAGGAGCTTCTGCAATGATGTATGAGAACAATTGAGATTAATATAAGCTCAGGCATTTAAGTTCTGTATAAACAAAATGACTTGATTCAATTTTTCATAAAGCACCGATGAAAAATTCAACGAAAAGATTATGCATACCTTGGATTTGTTTCAAAAGTTTTTCCTCAGAAACATACTCTTTCTCCAGAGTTTTCCCAATCTTTTTCTCCCACAAAGCAACGAGTTCATTGAATGAATATATGTTCTTAGAAGGCCTGATGTAAAGGATCTTGTTCAATGTTCTCGGGTCATCAACAGCCTTGATGGTGTAGGTGCCAATATCTTCTTCGTAATTGAAGACAGCTGCAAATAAATAAGGCATGGGGAAAAAAGAAGAATGTAAAGATGAAATATGCATAATTTTCTTCGAGTAATGTCATTAAACAAGTTTGAAGTAAGTTATTGAAGTTGATCACTACTGCCACATTGTTTGATACAGCCTTATAGCAATACAAGAGGAAGGACATAGGATATCAAGGCAAGTCATCCTAGTTTATGCTTTACAATAGAGATTCAACAGTTCTAAAGTTAGTTAAGTCAGCACTAAACCTCATTCAGCAATCATAAGTGCTTAATGTTGTATAAAACTACTATACATTCTATATTAAACACTTCTTAGGCCGAGCGCGGCAAAGTTTGTTGAATAGAATAGGAAATATGGATTGTTGAATGAGTTTGATGTTAAGTACCTTTGGCGTTTCCATCTCCTAGTATGATTACTTTGTCTCTTGGAGGAGCAGTGACTCCCGGCTGTACCAATGTCGGAAGAGAGTAGCCAGCAAAGTAGTTGGAAGACACAATGGTGTAAGGAATCCCTTCTGCCTCAATGGTTCTGCGGATTTGGGCCTTGTCTGCAAACGTAGACTTTGCTGGCTCTACAGCACGAGTACGATCTACATCATTGCCAAACTCCGAGGGGAAGAACCTCTGGAAAATTCAAAGAAAAACGACATATAGATTAATTAACTATCAGTTGGAAGACTATTTGTCTCTCACCATCGAAATATATATAGACATGATAATGACAAATTCTTGGAAACAATTGAATCCACCGTCACCAGGGAAATCAGATATTTGACATTATTTCTTTGATGAAATTGAAGTTTTGAATATTCCAAATTGGATATCAGGAATTTCCCATCTCAAATTTCATTCCCTGGACAAGGATCTTGGATCCACCAAGAAAGTAAAATTTGGTCTTCAAATATCAGATTTGAGCCTATTTTACTGAAGATAATTCCTAAAGCATCTAATTCAACTCTAAATGTCAAAACACAGCAAAAATCAGGCAATTCAACAACAACAAAGCAAGTCTAGTTCCAGAGTCGGCTGCAAGAACACTTTTTTCGCCCCGACTCTGTTCAGTTCATTGCTAGATCTACGACTAAAGAAAACAGGACAAACCAAAAAGACCAACCTTAACATTTCCAGCTTCTTTAATGGCAGCAATTATCTTAGTTTGATCGACTAACTGAAGTTGCCCCACCGTCGATATAACAACATCCACCTGCTTTATAGCCTTCACCAAGCTCTCATGATCGTTTAAATCACCCTGTGAATTTTCGCACAACAAATCGCAAAATCATCATCCACACAAAAATAAATTCATACCCAACAGACACACAGAACAGAGATGAATAAATTCGACTGCAAATTTTTTTACATATACATACAATTAGTATTGTGACGCCAGAATTCTTGAAGCCCTCAAAGATTTTGCCCTTAACAGGGTCAGAAATTGAGCTCTCTCTAGCAAGAGCAAAAGTTGGGTGCCCAGATTTTGCACTCGCTTCAACTATGAATTTTCCGATGTACCCAGTTCCTCCAATAATTAAAATCTTGCTTTTCTCAGCCATTTTTCAAAAAATTTCTTGGAATCTTTGATATTTATGAAAGCAACTCGTGTTGAGACGTTGATGTTCTTAATACAGCGAGTCTCGGTATTTATAGGAAAAAAAAATCAAGAAAATACTGAGTTGCCAACTTGCCATTGGGTGATCGTACAGTCTGAAACTTATAATGAAGATATTAAGGTATTTCCTTTATTTGTATTCTTTTGAATTGAATTGCATTACAGTTTGACTTTGACATCTGCCTAACGTAAAATGAGTAGGGACACAGAAGTGAATGAATTAAGACGATAAAACTGTGGAAGATTCTATTTCTTACCTACTCAAGAAGATTAGAGTAGTCAAGAGTTCGAAAATTACGACTTTTCTATAAAGAGAAGGTGTTCGAATTTGAGAAATTCAAGCTCACCGACTTTTACTTTCTAGAAACGCTACCTACTAATATTAGGATTGATTCTTCACTGAAAACTCGAATTTGAGCAACTAAATTAGAATATAACAAATAATAGAGGCGGCGAAGTAAATTTCCGAGGCAATTTGAGGTGGGTCAACCCATTCTTTATGCATCCACTACAAAATTTCTTCATTTTAACCTTGAACTTTTATTGTGTACACACCATAATTGATAGAACTAGATACATCATCTCGTATATTTTTATTTTAGTCTTTAAAATTTCAACTTTATAATTCGATAGTCCCAATTATTCTAAGAAAAAATATTATTTTTCTCTTTCAGCAATTCACCATCAATAACATCGTTAATTCTATTTGAATCGAGATTTTTTTTTTGCCTCCAAGCACCACCAGTCACTACAATTACAACCGAAGCCACCTCAAACTCGAAACTAACCCAGTCCAATGCCATTTTTCTACGTGTTCATTGAGCTTATATAGAACGAGCCCTAAAAGGATTCTAGATGTAATTCCATTGAATATTTTTAATGGTTCTTTGTTAACTTGAAATGAAAACGGATGAAGACCTTTTTGATCTTGAAGAACCATATTATACTGCTATCGGTGCATAATTATATTTTGTTTATAGTACAAGGTTTGATATTAGCATGTTTCAGATGAATATCAACAATATATAGTACAAGTTTGTAGAGCTCAATCTCAACTAGAATATCTAATCCCATTTGTTGATATGTTTGGTAAATGTATTAGCAAAGGATTACCTCTTATAACGTTTGAGATATTGGTAGATAATACTGAATTGTTAGTTCACAGATATAAAGTGATGTTCTCATGAAGGGGAGATAATACACGTTTTACTCTTTTTTCTTTGATTGGAGTTTTGTTTCATTGGATTGTTCTTGCAAGGTTTTTAATTAAGCAGCTTTTTAGCTTATTAAAAGGATTAATGTACTATTTTTCCTTCACCGTTTTTTTCACAAATTTTCTTTTCAAATAAAGTTTTAACGAGACATATTTTTTTGTGTAATGAATGTCAATAACTTATAAAACGTCTACCCTCAAATTACAAATGATATAGATACTCTTGAAAAGATCAGCAAAATGATCTGATTATTACGAACTACTATTTTTATTACAGTTACCAAAGAATTATAATATCTTGTATAAATATGAAATTGCTTGAAGGCTATATAACAAGATAACATAAAGTATATCGTAATCAGAATTGTGACATTAAGAACACTGCCTCACAAATTATGAATGACTCGATTACAAACTAGATGTCACAATGGAAAGTTTACGAAGTAAAGACTTGAGACTGTTAACCGAGTCATTTCAATATTAGAGCATGTTTTGAGCCCCATTTTCAGTGTAGAATGTATTTTGGAATAATATATTGTTGGAGAATATGTAGTTAAAAATAAATAAAAGTTTTGGGTTTGCATGTAATATTTTTTTATTAAAAATGTGTGGTTGAAAAGAAGATAGAGAAAATTGTATTTTGAAAATAATGGAGATCAAATTCCATCAATTTTCTTGTTCTTATTTAGGTATGTTTGGTGTAGATTAAAATCATATTTTTAATAGATTTTGATAAAAATTAATAAAATGTACGGTTGAAAACTTTGGATTTAATGAAATGTATGATTAAAATTAATTGTTGACTTTAATTTTAATATTTATACCAACTTTTAAGCTATACCAAATAGTGACTTCGTAATATTGGTCACTACCGGCCGAAAGAAGTTTGATCCTATCTGAACTGAATATATTTGAGTCGGGCTCATTGTAGCCCAACAAACATAGGCCTGCATAAATTCATTGGTCTATTAAAGTTTTAACGAGACATATTTTTTGTGTAATAAATGTTAATAACTTATAAAACGTCTACTCTCAAATTACAAATGATATAGATACTCTTGAAAAGATCAACAAAATGATCTGATTATTACGAATTATTATATTTATTACAGTTACCAAAGAATTATGATGTCTTGTATAAATATGAAATTGCTTGAAGGCTATATAACAAGATAACATAAAATATATCGTAATTAGAATTGTGACATTAAGGACACTACCTCACAAGTTATGAATGACTCGAGTACAAACTAGATGTCACAATGGAAAGTTTACGAAGTAAAGACTTGAGACTGTTAACCGAGTCATTTCAATATTAGAGCATGTTTTGAGCCCCATTTTCGGTGTAAAATGTATTTTGGAATAATATATTGATGGAGAATATGTAGTTAAAAATAAAGAAAAGTTTTGGGTTTGCGTGTAATATTATTTTATTGAAAAATACGGTTGAAAATTTTGGATTTCATGAAATGTATAAATAAAATTAATTGTTGACTTTAATTTGAATATTTATACCAACTTTTAAGCTATACCAAATAGTGACTTCGTAATATTGGTCACTACGGGCCGAAAGAAGTTTGATCCTGTCTGAACTGAAAATATTTGAGTCGGGCTCATTGTAGCCCAACAAACGTAGGCCTGGATAAATTCATTGGTCTATTAAAGCTAGATCTCAAGCCCAATAAATGTAGGCCTGCACTCAGTGTCCAATTTCAAAATTTACTCAAAACTCCAAATTAAATTCCAAAGTAGTTTTATGTGAAGAACATGGTGAATTTGGAGGCTTAAAGTTCAAATTAACATTACTTCTCATGCATAATAGTTGCAAATCAAACATATAGATAAATTTGCTTAACAACTCTAGATAATTATATTTTTAATATTAGAAAATATATCAGAGACACCTCTCATTTTTATGACAATATTAGGGACATCCTCTCACTTTAAAAAAATATCGCTAATCTCATATTTCTAAATTTGAGTATCGGATGCACATCTTGACCATTTCTTGATAACTTATATTATCTAAAATGAGGTTGATTTTACCTAAAATGTCCCTGTAAAAAAAGATGAAATTTTCTACAATTAGTTTCAATTTATTTGCACATTTTGAGAAGTTAATTTGTATTTAATTATTATAAGTGAGACTAATTTGTACTTTTTAAAAAAGTTATGGGACTTTATTTGCAAATTTGTCTTATTTTTTGTTATTTCACTATTTTTTAAAAAAAAAATTTATTTAAAGAGAATGTCAAATCTGTCATTTAACGGCCAAATTGGAGGAAATTGAAAGTTTTGCTAAATAATTGAAAGGTGGAGGAAGAATTAATGGTCCGTTTGATAAGTAAAGGTGGAAAATAATTTCAATTTCATGTTAGCTGGAAAATAAAAACTCATCAAATTCATATGAATTCGTTTTCCATAAAAAAAAAAAAAGCAGTTTAAAGTGGTTGTACTTTGGAATTCGATTTTCATTTTCACGTTACAATCAAACGGTCAAAGTGAAATTCGTTTTCATTACGTTAAAAAAGATTGAGGGTAGATTTATTACATTTTGCAAATGTTAGAGACGAAAAATGTAAATTTCATTTAAAAGAAAGTGCATTTCATTTGCAAAACTAACGGTCATTTTGGACAAAGTCCATAAAAAAGAACCAATTGCGCCAAGAATTCAAAAGTTTGAGACCATTTGCCCCAAGAATTAAGGTACGGACCAAAAGCGCAAATTAGGCAAAGTTTGAGTATCACTTGCTTCAATATCCCAATCAATTGATGTGTAATGTAACTATTACTCAATACTATAATAAATTATTTTTCATGCTAAAATTTTATTTATCGTCATTTTTTAAAGCTAAATTTGTGTATTGCATAGGCAATTGAAAATGGCTAAAAAATATTGTAGGACCAGTGCCATACATGTCAACGCGAATCACAACTAATTTGAATGGTGGTCACCATGGCGTCTATATTCATTTACGGGCCATCATAATTTTTTGAAATGACGATATCTGTATGAATGTATCATATTTTAAATACATGTTAACTATGTTGTATCAAGTTAATTTAACAGGTGAGGGTGACGAATATTTTACATATTTTTATACGCGAGAAGAGGAGGATAAAATAAATCTACTTTAATTGATTTTATTTTAATTTAGATAGGTTGTAAGTTAAAAATGTTATATACTGAATTAAATCGTCTTTTCAAGGCCGTTGAGCTCATATGTACCATTCATCCACAATTTCTCGTGGTAAGTGTAATTTTTTCGTTACACGTGCGTAGAAAAAATATTTAAATATATTCTGTTTTGTCTGATGAGGCCTAAAAAAAAAAAAAGGAATATCGAACGAATTTCTTCTTAAAGAGAACCATATATGACCTCATACATTCAATGTATGATGAGGCCTAAATAAACTTACCGTGATATGACTTAAAGATGGCAAAAATACAACGTACTTTAAAACGAGAAATAAATATTTAGTTTTAATTTTATATTTGTGTGTGTGTTTTTTTTTTTTTTTAATTTACAATATGAGAGATAAATCAAAGAAATTTTTGAATAAAAACTATCATCAAGGTTTTATGTTAACTTAATAATAAGAATGCGATAAAATAAAAAGTTAAGAACATAAATATAATAGTGGGTAAATGTTATGAATTTTTGATACAATATAAATGTGATGCAGTTATAAATAATTAATATGCATACCTACAAAATTTGTGCTTCCTAATTCTTCATGCATCTCAACCTATTTAAAGTCCTCGAGGTGATTGAAACTGTCAATGTAGATGTTAAAATCTATATGGCTTTTAGTTTAATAAGAAACAAAATTAAGCGATTTAACATTTTTGCCCCCCAACTTTAAGTAGTATGCAATTTAAATTCTACGTTGATTGTTTCGATCACGAGAGAACCTAGATTTACAAAAGTTATTCAGAGACTCAGAACCTCCATTGCAAAGATTGGAAATGAGTAATCACATCACATGAAATGTTGGAGAGCCCGGACCATTTTTTTTCTTATGAATAATTTTGTGATTTCGTTATGCTTATTGCTTTGTGGCCCCGCTTATTAATTATTTACAAAGGGATCCTTAACCTTTAGTTTATTCTTAGCATTTAATTCTCTACTTTCGTAGCATCCTGGTCCCCAACAAATAAAAACCGTCAACTTCACTATTAAACTGTCGTGTGAAGGAAGGTGTGGCCCTTTCCTCAATAGTAAACTTGGTGAACATAAGTGCTCGTTTGATTTTGCTAGCAACATTTTTATAGTAATTTTTTATAAAAGTTGAAAAAATATGGGGTTGAAAGTTTGATAAAGATTGTGGATCTCATTAAATATATTATTAAAATTAATTATTAAGTTTTTATCTACACTTTTAAGTAAATCAAGCAAAGACTTAATATCTATATATGCACCTTCTTTCGGTCCTCTTCGCCCTTTTCTTGTGAGGGATAGGTACACAGGGAGTTGCAATGTTGATTCTCCTTTTTTTCTAGTTCATTATATTTTGTTTATTTTTATGTAATTAGCCCTTGTTTGGCTACTGTTTATGATAAGGTTATATATAATTGATTAAATTACTTTTTATCTACATATTTCGTGAAATTTACGAGTACTATCCACTTATTCTATACTCAATCTATTTATTTATTATATTTCCAAACATTTTTTTATTTCCCACTTTTTAAAGTGGATCAATGAATCTCACCCCTTCCGTACATGCTTTCAGAGTCTAATGAAATTTCTAACAGAAATATTGTTTTTTTAATGGCGAATTCGGGCAAATATATACAAAGATAGCAATATACAAATAATAATTTGAAAAGGTAAGGATTACATTTTTATTGTTAGTTTAATGAATTTAGTGTGTGAAGGATTCTTAATGTGTCTGAGTTACATTTTGAATATTTTGGGTTGTATCAAATGTTTTTGTTTATTTTCTTGAATCCGAACATTATGTTTGGAGATGGTTTGGATAAGATTTGAGGCATGGGCATAGGATGGATGCCAGCTAACCTCATCCTTGTCGAAGAAGGTGCTATTCAAATTCATGTAAATTAAGGAGCCAGCTTTCGTATGTATGTCATTGTCGGCCATTTTTCCAAATTTGCGATAGCTTCCAAAAGCAATAATAAAGTTGTTACAAAACTAATAGAAGGATGATGCCATGGATTCTCAGCTCTGGGGGTGTGGCGGGTCCTCACTCTTCTACTTGGTAACTAGCTAAGTCCGGATTATATAATGTTGTTAGGTTCACAAATATCATGTCATGTCAATGGCTACACTTCCATCTTTCATTTCTTTGTTGATAACTAACTTCATAAACATTGCAAGAATGTTCACCCGTCCTCGATGGTCGAAGCTTTTAACTTCATTTTCTATCTTAATACTTTTCGGTATTAAGATATGTCTCATGCATAGTATGTAGTTACATGATTGATTGCACTCCAATATTTTTTAATTTTGTCGAATATAGTATATTAAATACAGCAAAAAATTATGCCCCGATGTTTTGGAAAATTCATTTTTTTTTGAACTCGTTGTCAATCATACATTCTTCCAATAAAATAATTTTATACATTGATCTATAATTTTTTCTACTTTTTAACAATATATCTTCAAAAGATAAAATCTAAGTCAAATAAGCCCTTAATAATACATGATGGGAGATTCCAATAACTTTTTCTAAGATTGTTCAAGAAACTTGTAGATGCAATCAAATCACAGTTTTCCTAGTTTGGAAGTGCTTGGATTTTAGGAGAGTTGTAGCCATTTATCAAGAGGCAAAAGAATTGTGATGGTTTTGAAGGTTAGTTCATGAAAATACAAATACACTACTTTTAAACGACGGAAAAGATATATTATAGATAAAGATCTTATTATTTGATGGCCTCTAAAAAAACATCAACGAGAAACGGAAATGTACAATGGTGGAGAAATGAGGTATACAAGATGGATATTTTGATTCTATTTCTGTTAAAAGAAAAAAAAAAAGGAGAGAGAGAGAGAGAGAGCAAATCTTTTACTTATTTTGTGTAATTATAAGTCATGTTCAAGACGTCTTAAATTTTTTTTATTTTTTATTTTGCTAATCGAATATTTAATGACTCATTTGTCAAAAAAATTAAGTGAAGATTGTACGTATATTTGCAAGTAAGTTGAAGTTTCACTTCTAATTTTGATTAAGAAGATTTATTTAAAAAAATGGGCAAAAAATTATTGTAAAATAAGTAGATTATTTCGTTGCCCCTATACCTCCATAAAAATGGAAAGAAAAAAATAGGATATTCCACTGTCCACGTGTACACACACACACGACCGTTAATTCAACGGACGAAAAGAAAATAGCAGTTAAATTTTTTAAAATGCTATAACACTTCTCCAAAAATCGAGACGCAGGCAATAAAGAGTCGGGGGATCCGAGAACCTCTTGAGGCCATCCTCCTCTCGAAAGTGGTGGTTGGCGGTGGCGATGCAGGGTGGTGTAATCGGCGGTTCTCGTGTTTACAAATTCATCCATAACACCGACCTTTATTGTTCTTGAATCTCCGTTTCTTAAATAAAGATACATGGCACAAAATTGTTAAATTTTTAATTTGGGGGAAACTCGAGTGGGATTTTGCTCTGATCCATGAATTTTGTTATTCTTTCCTTTTCTTTTCCCGAGATATAGGAACCCTTATGAGATAGAGACATACACATACACATATGCACAGATATATACATTGGTTTGTGTGTGTAGTCTTGCGTAGAGCAGTATAGGGGACATTGAAATGTGAAAAGGGATTGTAATAGGCTTTCGCTTTGCCTTTTGCTTTGGATCTCGCTAAGTATTGGACAATAGGTATATGAATTTCTCTTCATTTCGCATTTTTTTTACATTGTTTCTTGCAGAAGAAAAGGGAACCGATGTTTGCCATCCATTTAGATCGAAATAAGTCTCTGTTCTTTGTTTTTTTCATAGTATGTTACGAATAAAATTAGGACATCATAGCAAAATGCAGAATAAAATTCAACGTGTTATTACACAATACATATTGCTGACTTACCGCAGTGTTTTGATTTTTGCCAAGAATTGATGAATGAATTGCATGTTAAGAGTTCCCTTTTTACAGAACTTTACTGCAAGTTCTGCTGAATTTTCTCCATTAAAGATAGTTTGAGCAAAGAAAATGCTGTTCAAATCCATTATTCGAGAGCTTAAAGGAAAGAATGGCTTAGATAACAAGCAAAAGAAACTATCCGAGGCAAAATGCGTGCGTGGTCATATAAAATCACACATTACTACTGAGGCGTCATTGCCATCCAAATCGGCATTGGTACAAGAAAGCCTGTGGGCAAATTTGCCTTCCGAGTTGCTTCTTGATATTTTCGGTAGAGTGGAGGAAAACGAGACCACATGGCCAGCCCGGAGGGCTGTGGTTGCGTGTGCTGGGGTTTGCAGGTCATGGAGAGAAGTTGCTAAGGAAGTTGTAAAGACTCCTGAAGAATGTGGGTTACTCACTTTTCCCATGTCATTGAAGCAGGTACATTTGGAATTTTATACCTTTGATTAAATTTCTTGAGATGACCTATCAAAAAGATTAGATTTCTCGAGATTACTAGATAAATTGTGATTTTGTTTTGAATCTTGAAAAATATGTTTTAGCCGGGTCCAAGAGATTCTCCAATTCAATGCTTTATCAAAAGGGAAAGGGCGACATCAACGTACCTGTTGTATCTTGGCTTGACCCGTGGTAAATGAAATTTGTGCTCTCTTAATTTTCATTCATTGGAATGATAATTGAATTTAATTGGTAGGACAGGCTATGTGCCAAATAAATTAATATTGAGACCTTTGACTAGCTTCATGAACATAGTGTCGATTTGCTTATTTTGTTGTTATTTCTTTTCCACCGAAACTTTCCTGTTATTTGACTTTTCTGGATCTTTCTATCTATTGATTTTGAGATTCATTAAATAACAAAGAAGATTTGTCATGCCCAATGATTTGTTATCTAAATTTGTGTGATACAAGAACTGTTAAATTTCATGGTGGTACAACTGTTTATGGCATATACATATAAGTGTAATCTATTCTTTGCTGATATGATTGTTTGAACTCAAATACTACAGCACTTGCCACTTGCAGGAGATCCGAGCAAATTTTTGCTGGCTGCAAAAAGGATCAGGAGGGCCACAAAAACAAATTTTTTGATATCATTGTCTGCAAATGATTTTACTCAGACTAGTAACAATTATGTTGGAAAACTAAGGTTTGTCGTTCAAATATTGTTTATCCTTACATCCCATTGTAGTGTTCCTTTTTTATTGACCCAAAATTTTTGTATCAGGTCCAACTTTTTCGGCTCCAAGTTTGTTATTCATGATTGTCAGCCAACATCTAGCTCCACTATCCAATCTCATGGTTGGTCACATAAAAAGGTCTCTATGAGGAAGGTGACCCCAATGCTACTACCTGTTTGCAATTATAAGGTGGCTACAATATCATATCCGCTAAATGTTCTTCGTACTAGAGGGCCAAGAAGAATGCAGTGCAACATGCAAACAATCCCTGTCTCCGCAATTCAAGAAGGCGGAAGTGCCCTTACCCCTGCTACATTTAGTAATGACCTCGAAGAAATGTTCTCTCCCTTGACAGTGTGGACGAAGAAAAACCAAAAATCAACTTCCATTAGTCCTTTCAAATTACCGGCATCCATTTGCAGCACTAGAGATCCACTTGTTTTAAGAAACAAAATTCCTAGATGGCATGAGCAGTTCCAGTGTTGGTGCCTGAACTTCAGAGGACGTGTTACAGTGGCCTCTGTAAAGAATTTTCAAATGGTAGCTGCTGTTGATGCGTCAAAGAATGTTCTCGCTGTAGAACAAGAAAAAGTGATCTTGCAATTCGGGAAGATAGGGAAAGACATATTTACCATGGACTATATTTACCCCCTTTCTGCCTTTCAGGCATTCACAATCTGTTTAAGCAGCTTTGACGTGAAACCAGAATGCGAGTAGCCAATTTCTCTTACGATCATGGGCTGTAATTATGCTTGGCTCCATGCAAATGATATTTCAACGTACAATTTATTTTATCTTATTTTGCAAGGAAACGTTCAAGTTTTTATCCATTGTCCCAAGATTAGGCTTCTGGTAATGTGATGATTAGAATCAAATGATTTAGTTAGAAGTTTGAATAAATATGTACAATGCAGAAGAGTTTTTTTTGACTTATATAATGTTTGGGCATGTAAGAAGGTAGACTGTTACCATAAATACTTTGTTTGGCAAATTTCTAAATCATTTATAAATTGGTTAAATTTCATTTGGAACCAGACATTTCAATGGACCCATAAGTACTACCTACTTATACACCACTTATTTCTATCTATTTATAAATTAAAATGTTTACAAATTCTTCCCAAACGGAGGCAAAATAATTTGCTATAGGTTGTGTTTGAATGATGTTGAATTGAACATGGAGTAATAGATATTAGTTAGTTATACACTAGTTAGATTTATATTAAAATACTGTGAGAAGCATGTACTATATTGTTTCATCATCCTTATTGTATTGTTCTTGACATGCGTAAAGGTACACAGTACTTAGTATTTCTTGGCATGCCAAAATGGTAACTTATATGTTTAGAGAACATCTCGTGTTGTATTTGCTCCTTTCCTTGCTGCCAACGCGGCAACCATGACGTTTGGGCTTCTCAGGATTTTCTGGGTCAGAATCGCTCGATTCCAAAAAAAGACCTTCGAGGCATCTTTTTCTGACATTGGGTTCATAAGTTTGTTTCTGAGAAGGGATTGTGTTGAATTCAGCCTTTTGCACCTCAAGGGGCCTTTTTTCATCAGTTGACTTGGTAGGTTCTTTCTGAGCATGAGTGACAATCATATGGACACCGGGATTCCTTTCAGCTATGGAACTTTGGAACACTATGGAGTTATTGATTCCCTGAGTATTGTTGTTTACATATGCCTCTGTTGGCTGATCTTCTTTTCCTTCTGCGTCTTCTGATTTCGTACCCTTCCAACTTCCCTCTCCATCTATGGTTGCTTCAGGACTTTCATCAGGATTGATCTTGTAGCCTCTATGAATATGAATTGCCCCTTCTCCTTTTGATGAATCAGAACCCAACTGCATTGATGCTCCTCTGTTTTCTCCTGCAAGCGTAATGACACTTACTGGTCTGTCATTAAGGGAATTTTCGGGGTCTCCAATGGCCATTCGATTGAAAAATGTCGAAATGTCATCCTCGATCTCTTTGTGCAAGGGAACTTGTTCTCGGCTTGATTGAGCAAACTTATGAGTTGGTGCACTCATGCTTTTGTTCCCAGGTCGAGAACTTGTTTTGGTTGGTTTTCCATTGAAGAGAGAGGTTTTCAGTATCTCCTTTTTGCCAATGGCTCCTTGCACTTCTTCATGCATCTGCTCTGATTTATTTATGGTCTCCTCTACTGTTTGTGCTCTTGATCCTGATTTTGCAGTTTGAAAATCATTGCCTTCGTTGTTTCTTTTTTCATTAGCTTCACATTTTGTCTCTTCAATTACCTTGTTCACTTCTTTAGTTTCTTCAGGGTTTGCATTTGATTCCAGGAGGGACTTTGTTTCACCATCGATGCTGGAAGAATCTAATTTTTGTGTTGCCCCAGCTGTCGCAGGACCTTGTGCAACTGTTGATATAGCAGCAGCTCCCAGCTCTGATGATTTAGAAGGCTCTACTTCCTTCTGATTTTGTTTGATGGTTGTTTCAAATGCAGTTTGATTATGGGAGTCATCAACTATTTCTGATTTAACTTTCGTCTTTGACTGAATTTCTAGAGGCTCTTGTTCAGATGGTGCAGGCTTTGGTGCTTCTCCATTAGAAACGGTATTTGGGGCATCATGAGAATTGGAAAGAGGGTGGGAGATCTCTTTAGTTGTGTGCTGAACGCCCTTAGTAGATGGTGAAGATGTCTGATTTGGGGAGTGTAAGGCCGAACGGGAGGGGGACTGTGGTTGTGAGGTCCTTTGAGGTGTCAAGGGGGTCAAAGAACCCAGGCGAGATGGGGATGAGGGCATGACTCGTGATTGAGGTGCTACAAGAGACGGAGATGAAGTCTGAGGAGGTGATCTTGATTTTGTTGTTGCACCCGGCTGTGATGGGACATGGGGTTGAACGGTTGCACGAGTTGGTGATGAGGTTTGGGACTTGATAGTAGGGTCAATTGAGGTGGCGGTGGCCATCTGGGCTTCACTTGAAGTTGGCATTGTGGCAGCAGGGGTTGTGTTTCTTTTTGACTGGCTGGGTGTTTGAGTTTGATTTTCATCTGTAAGTGGAGTGGTGAGAGTGGTGGAGGAGGGGGTGGTTGCCTGCCCAGCCGTTTGAGTTTCAGCGGTGGGAGGAGTTGTGGGGATGGCTTTGGTGGTCAGGTTGGTTTCCTTCTCAGCCGTTTGAGTTTCAGCAGTAGGTAGAGTTGTCGGGGTAGGAGTAATTGTGGTGGTCTGGCCAGCTGATCTAGTTTCAGATGCAGGTGGAGTTGTAGAGGAGGGGGTATTTGCATTCCCAGCCGATTGAGTTTCTGCCGTTGATGGAGTTGCAGGGGTGGTTGTCTGGTTAGCTGAACTTGTTTCATCTGCAGGAGGACTAGGGGAGGAAGAGGGGTTGGTTGTGTTAGCCCGGGATGGTTCAGTTGTTCGACTTGCTGTTGAACGGCGGGGAGCCGGTTTAGATGACAGTAATCGGGAGAAAAATGAAGGCCTCCGGTCCCCCATGAATGTTTAACGACAAAAGAGGTTAGTTGTTTCGTTATTTTCTCAAGAGTTGTGTTGTTTGATATGCAACAGAGCACTCAAGACTCAGAGTTATAAAGTTCATAATTGATACCTTGGAAAATTCATTCCTTCAAGTCATTTCTTGGAATGATTTCCTCGTTTTTACCATTTCTTGATTCTTTGCTTCTCCAGAAAATCAATTTTCCTTAGAAACAGGATTCTCTAAAGCAATTTCCTCTCTATGAAGTTTAGCATCATTTTAGACTGCAAATTACATAACTTCCATCAGTTTCTTGCCGTCGATTGAAACCTGATTTTTTTCTTTGTTCCAGAACACAATTCTGGCGTCGTAGATTACCTTTTTTTAAATCTTTTGCTTGATGTCTTGATAGAAAGGGAAAGTACAGAATTTAATTAAATTTTATACAAATATTCCATTATCCCACCTACTTGGTCAAGAAAAGAACACAGAGATTTTACCCTAACAGGCAAGTCGTTAAAGGAAAAGATTCTTTCTTACTCATCCGATTTCCCATAATTAGGCATATGTCAGTCGTGTTCATACTGACTGAGCTTCCTTCCAAGTTCAAGAACACTTTTTTGTGAACATTACCCGCTTCACAAGATACAGAAAGCTTGGTGGAAAATCGTTGAATTTGCACAATTCTTTTGATGTTTCATATTTGTTGAGAAGTTGAAGCCAAACCCCCACAATTTCAAGCATCATTAGTGAAAATATCAACACCAATTTCTCCCTTCTTTATTGTAAAGAAATATAAAAGAGAGAGAATCTTTAGTCTACTAAATTTTTACTCTATAAACCTGAGATTTGCTGCTAAATTTCATTCATCCTGAAAATAAATAGTCCATTAGAATTAAGTTTGAGAATAAGCGGTAAATTTTTTTCAGATAGTCTCTGTAATGTACATATAAGAAATCAATCACCTAAAAATGCAATTTGAGTTTTCTTTGTTTACAGGATTGATAATGCAAGGTCTCATGCGAGCAGTCAGATCTTGTCATGAATCACTACACCTCAAACATCTCGGGCATTCACACACAGGGAACAAAACCGAGCTGAAAAAGGTTTTATCGCGCTGTGAACGTGCCACATCATCTCCAACAAGGCGAAACGAGGACTCTAACAGTTTAATAGTGGCAGATTCTCACACAATTGCTGATAAGGGATTGAAGAATACAACAGTAGCAGAAGTACTAATGACGAAGGGGGAAGAAAAGGTCGGATCTTGGCTCTGGTGTCACTCAAATGACTCAGTCTATGATGCTGTGAAGCAAGTTGGTTTCTTCAACCCGCAAAAATTGCAGGAGATTAATCAGTCGCCTTCTGTTTTTAATGCAACAATAATTTATTTTAAAATTTTCAGATGGCACAAAACAATATAGGATCTTTGGTGGTACTAAATCCAGGACAGCAACAGCTAATTGCAGGAATTTTTACTGAAAGAGGTATTGTTCTCCACATTCTTACACAAAGTAGTTGAAAAAAAAAAGGGGGGGATATCGGAATGGTGCAAAATAAAACTCCCTCGAGAAGGGATTTTAGTGTTCTCTTTGTCGACTTGTAGCTACTCAGATAAATGAATTTCTGGTCATTGTAGCGCCTGCCTACTAAAATATTCAAATTTGCACCCTCAGATGACCAAACGGGATCCATTAAATGAGTGTTTTTTTTTAAGGAAAAATGTGTTTTGGAATAGTGATTTTTTTTGGAGAGGGTGTGGTTAAAAAATGAGGAAAAATTTTAGGTTTACGTATAACATTATTGTATGGTAAAATGTATGATCGAAAATGAGTTTTAGAAAAATATTTTTTAGAAAAAATGGAGCCCAAATAGTTGCACACTGACATTTATAAATCCTGAACATTAAATTCTTAATTTGCATACACGGATTACATGTCAAAACAGACTATTTGCGGAAGGTAATTGTGCAGGATAGATCATCTAAATATACGAAAGTTGGGGAAATCATGACTGATCAGGTTGGTACCTCTTCTCTTTCGACTTGAACTTCCTGGCCCGTCCACTGATCTCCTCTAAATGACTAAATCTTCACCTGATTTTTACCGTCTCGACAGAGCAAGCTGATAACAGTAACATCAGATACAAACATTCTGCAAGCGATGCAACTGATGACTGGTAAGAGATAGTAGTTGAAAATAGAATGCCAATTACAAGCAAATTGACATTGTTCTTGGAAAATGATGACATTTTAATGTTTATAGAGAATCATGTACGACATGCCCCGGTGATAGATGGAAAAATAGTAGGCATGATCTCGATTGTGGATGTTGTTCGAGCAGTGGTGGAGCAGCAGCGTGGAGAAGTGAAGAAACTAAATGAATTTATTCAGGGAGATTACTATTAGAATCTGATGAAAATCTGAACAAATGATACAAGCTATTGCCTCAAATCTTGCATGGCATGTTATGTAAATCTTTCTATATTCTAGCACATAAACACTTTTATAATTAGGCCCTCATGTTAATTACACTTGTTGGAGAATTTAAAATCAACAAGTAAATGTTTTGCAAATGAAACATGAAACACAGATAAATTTGTATAGCAGGGGGGAAAGATATAGCAAATTAGATAAACTTTAATTCCAATAAACAAAGAATCGACAGCACAAATCTTTTTTATTGTTCAGTTCGATCCACGATTTATAGGTTCAGTAATTTTTTTGCAACTCCATCAGATTGTGTTTATTTTTGTCATACCATCAAGATCGTGTCATTCTTGTAAACAAGTATTATTCTATTTCTCTAAGTCTATACAAAACATGCTCTAGACATCTAACTCATAATTACCTTAATTTATCCTCAATTCGTATGTCCTTCATTTTGTTGGCGCATATCCTCTTCTTATTTTATTCATTCCAAGTATGACAAACATCCATCTTAACATTTATTATTATGTTCATATTATGGATATTTTATTCTTAAATGAAGCAACGCTCAACGCTTGTTTGTGAAATATTTTCGTATAAATGCTCCACACTTTTTTTTTTTTCAAAAATTAAACTCGCTCGTGATGGCATGTTCTATTAGGAGGGGCTGAGTCTCTAGTCTAGAGCAATAGTGGAAACTAAATTTAGTGTGCTCGAGTCATATTTCATGTCACTATGATCGCTTGTGAAGTAGCCTCCGTTGATCCCATCGTCTTACCGTATTTCAAAATTGGATAGTCCATGTGCTCATCTATTTCCCATAGATATAACCAAAAGCATCCTCGGTGCAATCTTATTTTGGATAGTCCATCCTTCTAGCCTGAACTCATAACTGGAAAGGGGGAGTTGTTTCTTTATTTTTAGCACACACTACTAAGCCCCGTCCACTGATAGGTTTGATTGAAGGAAAAAAAAAAAACATGGTCTTAGAAAAACACAATTTTTTGGCAAGAAAATAAAGTGTTCAAACTTGTATGATTTTTTACTCCTTATAAATTGGTGAATCAATAACAAATAAAAAGTGAAAACAGACAAGATGATTGACTTAAAAAAGATGAAACATATCAAGCTATTAATGGCATTTCTTACCATATGATATCATATATTAATGTCAAATCTGCTGAGCAGATATCTGCTAGGTCTATTTCCTTATCTTTTGGAACATTTCATCNGATGATTGACTTAAAAAAGATGAAACATATCAAGCTATTAATGGCATTTCTTACCATATGATATCATATATTAATGTCAAATCTGCTGAGCAGATATCTGCTAGGTCTATTTCCTTATCTTTTGGAACATTTCATCTCAAAAGGAATCCCATTACTCCCTTTTCATTGTCGACTCGTAATTATTCAGAAATCTTCTCCCCAGATTTATTCAATATTCTGTCAAAATTTTGGCCCTCAAGCTTTTTTTGCCTTTTGATTGGACCGGTAAATGGAGATTATGATAACTCACCTAGGTTAAAAGTTTAAAACCACCACTGTCATTATCTTTT